>JPFL01000117.1:18194-65129 GCA_000733385.1 Paramecium biaurelia
ATATGAAGCATATATGAGCTTACTTAATAAAGATATGAACAAATACAATTCATCAATTGCTAATTTAACAGCTGAAATCTAATCACTTTAAGACAGAATCGATGCTACTACATCAAGTTAAAATGATGTTCTTTAAAGAATCTAAGCTAAAACTTAATAAAGAGATGACAGAAGAGGAGAATGTTAAGAAGCTGCTTATGATTATTAATAAAGAAGAGCTGCAAGAGATAGCGATAGATAGACTGTCAGTGATTTGATTGGTATCTTGAATACTAACATGAGAGATCTTAAAGAATATATTGCTTTAAGAATTGCTGCTGGTGATACAAACCTTGAATGAAATTGAGATATAATTATCATAAAAGAAACTTATTAATGTTTAATTATATATTCTATTTATAATAACTTGTTGATTTTTAATATCTTCCTAAAACTTCTATATCATCTACTATAATACTTTAGAATACATTTTCTTTAGTAAAAGAGAAATAACACTTATTTAAAATGCTTGATTTGTATTTAAATAAGTATACACCTAACAATACATTTTTATATTAAAAATTATCAATATAATAAAAGAAATAATAATATCAACAGCATGAATTTTCAATATCCTTCTTATTATCAGCACTTCCAATTTTAATTGCTGGTTTCTCTTCTTTTTTCTTTTGTTATTATAATTTTTCTTTTTCATTAACTAAATCGCCAATAATATTGAATAATTCCTAAAATAAATGGAATTAATACAAAAACACCAATATTCTGTTTACAACTAGTTTCAAATACTTTTATTTTAGGATCAAATGTATTAGCATATTGTTTTACTTCCTCTATAGGTACCTAAGATTCTAAATCAATTTTGTTTGCTATAATGAATTTGGCTAGAATTGAATATTTAATTAAGAATACTAATATCTGCTAGTCCTTCTTCAAATAGCTTTTCCAACCAAAATTTAAGTACTTCAAAAGATTTAGGTTTTGTTACATCATATACAATAATAGCAAAATTTGCATCTTGTTTATTACTAACATGTAATACCCATATAATAGAGTTTGGCTATACTTCTATAAACTTCTTAACCTGCAGTGTCCCAAATTTATAATTCTATTAATCTACCATCTCTTATAATTTATTTAGGAGAAAATTCAGCACCAACTGTTTAAGTTCTAGTATCTGTAAAATCATTTTTAGTGAATCTTTATATCAAACTACTTTTGCCTACTGCATAGTCACCTAAAGTGACAATTTTACTAAAAATGGGTTTTTGCATATTAATATATATTGTTATTTATATTTTATGTAATACTATCATTTTCAGAACTTGTCTAATGTGGATAGATCTTAAGGCAATTATTATAATTTATCTGGATATTATTTAAGAATCTATTATAAAACCTAATAAAATAATATAAGTAAGAACAAATACTTCATCATCAGTTTGCTTTTTATTATCTGATGTTTCTTCTTCATTTTTAACAAAAGAGATTGCAACTCCATTAGTCTCTTATCTGCCAGCTCTTCCTACCTAATAATTTAAATAATACACATACTCTATGTAAGTAAGTTTCCAAAGAATCAGGCATATCAAAATTGATAACATAATTAACCTTATCAATATCAATACCTCTTCCCATTAAATTGGTTGCCACCAATAATCTGAAATGTCCATTTCTAAATTATTCATATGTTTTCTGTCTCATTTTTTAATGGTCTGGTCCCAATCTATTACCTCCATAGAGTTATCTAACTGAATCTTCTCCTTTCTTTTTGAGTTCAGCAACTAGTGCATCAGCCTTTTCTGAGCTCTTAACAAAAATAATGCATTAATTTAATTTGCATGTATTTAAGATTTATCTCAAATAATGGAATTTAAGTGTTTCAGGTACTTTCATATAGTATTATTTCAATTTATCCAAAAATAGTTATTCTGGTTTAATTGTAATTTCATAAATCTTGGAATGGCATAATAATTTACATGTTTATTATCAGCTATAAATTTTTTGAGTGATGTTCTGCTTGAATCAGTAAAGGTTGCACTAAATGCCATAAATTATTTCTCTTGTGGTGTACGTAAGAAGATGTCTTATATGTCCTTTCTAAAAATAATTATTTCCAAAAATCAACACCTCATGTTCAAATCTTCAATCATTGTATCGGCTTCATCCAATATAAAGTATTTCAATCTATCTACTTTCAAAGCTTTCCTCTCACAAATCAAATCCTTAAGACGTCCTGGTGTACTAATAAATTAAATTTCAATTTTACCCAACTACTATTTAAGGTTTAACTGTTTCGATTGTTGATATATTTACATTCACTGGTTCGCCTCCTCCATAAAAGCACTCTACTTTAATACTTTTCATAAACTTTCCCAATCTTAAAAATTCATCACGAGCCTTTAATATTTACAAATCTCTTACTTATTGGGCTAACTCTCTTGTGTGAGTAATTACAAGACATTCCACTTTGTTGCTCTCAGTGTTGATCGTATTCAGTACTGTTAGAACAAATACAGCTGTCTTGCCTGTTCCTGCTTTTGCTTGGCAAATCAATTGTTCTCCTTATAAAGAATTTGTCAACGATTCAGCTTGGACTAAAGATATATAAAAATATCATATTTACCTCTAGTAGGATGCTCGAACCCGGCTTCTTTTACAGCTCTTAAGAGCTCCTCTTTAAGCCCAAAGTTTTTGAATTATGAGACATTGTAATTGTCATATTTTCTACGATTCTCAATATTTGCTCTTACTATATGTCCTATTTTATTGGTTGTTATGGATCATCATAAAATTCAGGAATATCTTCTAATCCGCTCATTTTTTTAATAAAAAGATTTATATTTTAATACCTTAATTAAAATCAAAACAATTTTATATTCATTTTTCATGTAATTTTTTCTAATCACTTCTATAATTATTGCCTGTATTTCTAATCTTAATTATAAGATCTAATTAAAAATTTAGTGTTTACTTCATCAATTGTTCCTTCGTTTTATGTAAATTCTTTTATTATTTTCAGTAAATTAGATAATTTGTTTGATTGTTAATATTACATTTAAGATCGCATATCCTAATTAATCATAAAGACAATAATCCTTAAGCTAAATAATGTATATTTTTTTTACGATAGTATTTTACTTTCAACTTTGGTTAACAGAAAAGAATATATTTCTTAGACTTTAATTATATCATACTTAATTAAAATTAAATTACAACAAGATTTTCTGATTCCTAATTTAATTTATAAGTTTTCTGAAAAGTCAAAACACTTGTTGCATAAAAATGTAAAATTATTTATTAGTGCAAGTATTTTTAAGTCTTGTATCATTCAAAGATGATTTTTTTAATTCTATAAAATTAATTAGATTAGTCTTGTAATAATATTTTAATTTTATACCATTCTTATTAAATATTGATGATAAATTATGAAATTATACTAGAATAATTGAATATTAAAATCTTTCAACTTAGCTAAAGAAATTATGAATGTTTTAAGTAGAAATAGATAATATATGGGTTTAAAATTATTACTTTGTTAAAAAAGTAATATTAGAATAACAAATAAATCCATTTACAAATCTATTTTATTAGTATAAAATAAAAAGAATTAAAATATTTAATTAAATAACCTTTCTTATTTTATTGATCATTTTATAAGATCAAAATGATCCATTATCAAATAATTTAAATTATAGTATTTAATTGATTTCATCTTAATTTTATATATTTTGTAATGTTTGCCATTATGGCTGAAGATAGAATTATAATAATAATATGATTGAATAGATAAAATATGAAATTTTTTATTGATATGAAAATGAACTCAAATTATAAGCATAAGTAATGCTAATCCAAAGGTAATAACTTATTCATTACTTGATGAACCTTCACATACTTCACATGCACTTGTATCTGAATTCCAATAATATGATCCTCTTGTAAACACAGCACAATTTGATTATGTTAATCCAGTAGCATCAGCACAAGTACTTGTTCCAGGTGTCCATTAACATATTTACCATGTAGTAACAACATCAGATCTAATGGCAGTACAATCTGTAGCTGTAGTTTATTATACACAAGTTGGTGCAACACAAACAGATGAACTATTCCAAAAGCAATGATGGTTAGTGCACTCAGTTTCTGTTGTCAATTCTGAACACTTTAAAATTGATGTAATGGCTTTGCATGGATATAAACCATCAGATCCTTTTGTATCTGCTAGGCATCCAATAGTCAAACATGTTGCTTCGTCTGAATATTTATAGTCAGAACAAGATGTAAAAGTAGTACATTCATTTGCTGGAGTAAATGCACAAACTGAATTGGCAACATTACATTATAATATGGTAGTTTTAGTAGAGCAATCAACATCAACACATTCTGAGTTTGTCCATTCACAAGCAGAGGATGAGTTACAATCCAATTAGGTTGTAAAAGTATCACAAGAACAATCATTTCCAGATATATCTACACTAAATCCATTTAAAGTGACTAAGATCATTCCAAGAATCAAGAGTGAGTTAGTCATTTTATTATTATAAATTTTTAATTTTTATTTAAATCTGGATTTGAATAGCGACAGGTAAATCACAATATATTTATTTAAGTAAATATTTAAAAATTAAAATTAAACGCATTTTTGACTATTTAACCCTTGTAAAATATTAAAAATATATTTTTTTTAATTTCTAAAATCCTTGTATACATGCTTTATGTATAAAAAGTGATATTATGAATAGACAACTTCATCATTTCAGAATCATTTGTTTTTATATTATATATATCTATTATATATTTAGATAACTTGTTATTTGAAAAATCTGTCAAGCCATCTCTGTTTAAATACTTATCGTATTTGATCATCTTAAATCTCTTAACAATAAAAAGAAGAATTTCATAGTTGCTAACAAATCAAATTAGTTTAGACTTTATGATTTGTTTTATCCCAAGACTATTACTTGGAATATATAATATAGGTTTAAATATATAAATAGTTTCTAGCAATACATACATCAATATTAGATGTAAGTGAAAATCCATTAATTTTAATAGATAATCATCATTACATAAAACATAAGTTTGATTATATTGATCATCGCTATATTGTTTAATAGCAATATTTAAACTTATTAACATCGTAGTGTTGATGTGAATTTTGCCGATTGTTGGAAACAATGAATTTTGGGAAAATTCTGTTGTTCTAATTATAATTATTAATACGTACAATTTTATAAATAGTATTTAATTGGATGATAAATTATATTTAATATTATATCATTATATTTAGGTGTTAATTATATCTTTGAACATTATTTATGTCTTCTATTAAATGAATCTTCTATTATATCTAAGTAAATTATTTTCATAATACTATTGTTATTAGAACTGACAAATACATGATTTAGAGAATTAATTGAGTAGGATAATTTGATATATAATGAATAGATAATCAATTTTATTTAATATTGTAGTGTAGATAAATAAATGTATTAATAAATCTAAATATAAATATTTAAATACATCTTTTAGAAAAAAATAAATATAAATAATGAATAATAAGGCAGCAAGTTCAAAATAAACTCCAGCTGTGCGTTAACAACCTTAAGCTGCAGCAACTACTTCTTAAAATAGAGTATAAATTTTGTTAAATGATAGACTCCTTAACCTATTATTCAAAATATGGCTAGAGTTACCGATCCTAAACATGTACCTAAAGAAATTAGAGATCAATTTTTAAAGAAAATCCATTTTTGCTCATAACCATATGATTTTAACGATGATACAAAAAATGTTAAGGAGAAATAAGAACGATCTTAATATTTACAAGAATTATTTGATTTATTAAAAGAGCCCAACTTTGTAATGAATTTAGTTGTTCCTCATTTGGATTTAATTATAGAAATGATTGAAAAGAATATATTTAGACCATTACCTATATTAAAAAAGACTGCAACAAATGGGGAAATAGGAATGGAAGATGATGATGTAAAATAATAATTAAACAAAAATAGTAATTAATTGATCCTGCCTGGACTCATTTACAACCAGTTTATGAATATTTTTTATAATTAATCGTTAATGAACAACCAGATGTCAAATCACTCAAAGTATTTCTTTTATAAATATTTTAAGATTTTTATCACTCATTCATTTATATAAGAATTCTTGGAGTTATTTGATTCTGAAGAACCTCGTGAAAGAGAATATCTTAAGAATATCTTACATAGATTATATGCTAAATTAGTTCCAAGAAGAAAAATGATAAGAAAAGCAATTAATGATTGTTTCTATACTTTAATTCATGAAACATATAAATTCAATGGAGCAGCTGAATTATTGGATATATTAGCAAGCATTATTAGTGGATTTGCAGTTCCATTAAGAGAAGAACATGTAATCTTTTTCAAAACTGTTATCATACCTTTACATAAAGTTTAAACCTGTTAATTTTATCATGAATAATTATTAAGATGTTCCATGTTATTTTTATCTAAAGATCCAACCTTAGCAACATTTTTAGTTGAAGGATTATTGAGATATTGGCCATTTGCTAATTCAGCTAAAGAAGTTATGTTTCTGAATGAATTATTGGAAGTTTTGGAAGTTTGTGAAATTTCTAAATTAGAACCATTGATTCCAAAATTATTTAAAAGATTAATAAAGTGTATAGCAGGACCTCATTTACAAGTAGCTGATAGAGCAATGTGTTTTTTTGAGAATGATTACTTTTTAACTATTCTAAAAAGTTATAAACCATTTACTTTCCCTTTATTAGTTCCAGTAATAGCATAAATTGCAGATACACATTGGCATAAGGTTTTATAAGAATCTTTAAATGCATTAAAAACTATTCTCAAAGAGATTGATTATTAAGCATTTGATAAAGCATTAAATAATAAGGATCCAAAGTATTTATACATCATTTAAGATGCTAAAAATCAAAAAAAAGATAGATAAAAAATTGAAGAAAAGGTATCATCATTTTAATAAATTTTATTAGTGGAAAAATTTAACTAAGTAGGCTGTCCAAAAGAACCCAAATTTCAAGGAACCTATTGTTCCTTATTCAGACACTCACATTGTTGGAGAACATAATGGTCTTAATAATGGAAATATTACCATTTTATGATCAAAATTATATATTTGCATATAAAATATATTCATGTCTATATATCAATATATATTGGTTATTGAATTAAGTAGTTTTCTTTTGGAATTATTCTCATTTATTTAAAATACAATTAATATTCTTATAACTATCTGTATTTAATTTATCCTTCAATATAAAAACACCCAAATCTACCTTTATTGTATTCTATTAGAGGTAGTTAAAACGAATAAATACTTTAGAAATACAGCATAATAATTTTATTTAATTTGTTAATTTAAATATCTCATGGAAAAAAATAAAATTGAAGAACTATGGTAAACATATATTTGCCCTGAACGAAAACTAAAGAGATTTAAATAAGCAAAGGAAAAGAAACGATACATAAAAAAGGCTTATCCACTAGAATTTGGACCAGATGGAAAAACTTTACTGTAAAGAGGACCATGGACATAGTAAGAAAGAGAAATTTATTTATAAATTTGTTAAAAACATGAATTCGAATGTCAATCTAACCAAACAAAAGATGTATTTTAAGAAATGCTCCAATTAATACCAACTAGAAATCTTACCTAACTCAAAGGATATCATAATAATCACAATCCTTTTCAAACTATTGTAGTAAAAGAAACAAAAAGAATTAGAAGAACTAAATTTGAAATGAGCTAAGAAAAATTGAAAGAATTTGCTTTAAAAAATAAAAGGAAAAGGTAAATTAAATAATTAGAGAAACTTTCTAACCTTAATAATCAAATTCTCACATTAGAAACATAAATTGTATAATTTAATTTGGAGGATGGTAATTAAATAGAAATAAAAGTTTTTATAAATACTGATCTATTATTAAATATAAATGATCTAGAAGATTAGAAATAAGAGAAGGATGAAATTAAAACCGAGAACTTAGATAATATAATAGAAGATGTAAAAGTATATAAGAATTTATAAAACATTTAAAAAGATAAAATTGTAGTAAGATTACTTAACCCACTTGAAGTAAAGGTTGAAAATGAAGAGGTGGAACATTTATTTATTAATAAAGCCAAGTAAATAGCTTTTAGGCAATTAATTTGTTTAATTGAATTAGAAAATAAATTCAATAATAAAAAATAATTACATGAATTGAAGTTATATAATCTAATTGAGAAACCATAAAGAATTTTAATTAATTTCAAATAATAATAAAAAAAAGATATGCTTCGAATTGAAGAATAAAAAAAGAATTAAGAAGATGAATAATAAAATTCAGATAAATAAATTATTTAACTAATTTAACCAATCAATACAGAAAATTAATAGGAAATTATAGTGTCTCCAGATAAGCAATAACCTAATGAAACTAATAAAATTGAATTACATAAAATAAATAATAGTCAAGATGATTAAAAATCAATTATTTTAGATCCTTAAGAAAAAGCAAATTACAATCAAAAGAGTATTCTAATAATTGATAATAATCAAATTGATTTTCTATAATAATAATAACAGATTAATAAATCAAATAGCTTAATTAAATCATAAAATAAATCCAAGAGTGGGTAAGATAGCTAAATAATTGAATAACTTAAAGAGGTATAATAAAATCAAGATAAAAGTAATTAAGAAGATCTGAATTAGTAATTCTAACAAAATAAAAAAATGGAAGATGAAAATAAAAATAACAGTTAAAAACAATAATAATAAAAACAAATACTAAAATATATTAAAAGCGAGAAAAAATCTTCAATTGAAATATCAAAAAAAAAAGAAGTTGATAGATAAAGAGAAATAGATATAGAAAAAGAAATATAAATTGAATTAGAAAAGGAAAGACTTAAGTAAATCGAGAGAGACAAATTATAAGAGGTTTAGAGATAAAGAAAATTAGAATTATAATAAGAAAAAGAAAAATAAAGAGAGAAATTAAAAGAAAAGCGTTTATAATTTTGTAATGAATATGATAGAAAAGAAAGAAATAGAACTAAAAATAGAGAACTTCGATCGCTATAAGAATTAAATTAATAATATAATAAAACCAATAATAAAGAATCAAAGTAATTAACAATACAAAATAATTAAAATTAAAAATCTTCTGAACAAAGCTATCCTATGAAGCAATAAAAAAAATAAGATGTATAGGTTCCCATTTAATAACAAATGATAGAACTTCAAAAATTAATAATAATAATAATAATAATAATAATAATAATAATAATAATAATAATAATAATTAGAATAAAACCTTCCAACTTATATCCCTCATCCATTTTAATTCCCTCTCATTGATCAACTATAATAATAATAATATTTGATGAAATAAGTTTAAGGGAATTAGTTGTATGGCCTTAATGACTGCCATTAACAACTACCATTTGTTGAAGGATATGAAAATAACTATAAATTTTCACCATAATATTAAAATTTATAGGAGTAAGCTAATTAAAATAAAGATTTAAATATTTCAGATCCTAATCCTTAGTTCCCTTAAACTATTCCACTTCAAATTTAAAATTACATTTAGTCTGATAGAAATAATGGTTTATAATAAGATTAAATTAACTCATAACCTTAACCTTAATTAGCATTTTAGCCACCATAACCTTTCATTCCAAATCCTTACTTTTATCCTTAATTTTTACCTATGAGATAACTTCAATAATAATCTTAAGGCATTATTGATGGATAATAAAATTTGAATAAAGATTATCAAGTTGAAATGATGTATGTTTTTTAAGAAGTTCCTTAAAATTTTGATCCAAATTTTTTTTTTTAATTCTCTCCTCAGAGTTTTGTGTCTATACCTGGAGGTTCCAAGCTAGGAGATGCTCTTAAATGAGTATATTATTAATTAAATATTATACATATAAATATTTATATCTCTTTAGAATATATTATTAAAATCAAGTCAATAAAATTAATGATATACAAAATAATTATATTTAATTTTATATATAAACATTTAATTAGTACTCTTTCATATTCTTATTTAAATGGTGATAAAATTAAATTATTTGCATTCTTCCATATTTTACAATTAATGTATAAGTATAATGCATGATATTATTTGAAAATAATTTAATTAAAGTTAGACAATAATATATTTGATAAGCATAAATAAAATTTATACTTATATTGTTTGATAATAAATTATAAGAAAAAATCATTATTTATAATCATTTTTTTATCAGATCATCTCTTAAGATGAAGAGCTAAATATCGGATTGATTGAAAAATTATAGAATTCGAAGTCATTAAACGATACTTTTTTTTTACTTTTTAAATTTTGTTTCAAATCTTTATTATTACTCTTAATACAAGACTTGCTATTTTCTGGAATTTGGTATCGAAATTCTTTGTTTTCATTTATTTTAACTTATTCTTATATTCGAAATTATTAAATCTCTTGATCAATAGTATAATCATTAATATTACCATTAATTAGAGGATCAATGGTAGAATTAGAATTTCTATGTCTTTATTCTAAGATTTTATTAAATTTATAGAAATTATCGGGCTTACTAAATTCAGCCTCATCATTTGGCACAGAACATTGAATTGTTTCGATTGAACTTAGCTACTAATCTAATTTAACAGATTTGCAAATTTAACCCATTTATAAATATTATTTAATAAACTCGAATCTTGTATTGATTTCTTTTGAAGATATGTTGTTATAAGGCTTACTATTTTTCTAAATAAAAACATTGCGATTATAATGAGATAAAAAACTGGAATTAATCATAAAGATTTATTGTTGTTATTAATTGAAATAAATTATCTTCTAAGTGGTAATAATTTATTTTTAAGTGTTTCATTTTGTTACATTTGAATTGAAAAGTAATAATAATAGAGGGAAACTCTTTAATAAACTTTATAATAATAATTATCAGTTTTGAAAATTCTAAGAAGGAACTTAAATAAATCAAAGAATTAAAGCGAAAGCTTAATTAAGGTTGAATGAATGGAAAAAGACAATTTGAGGTTATTTTTTATTCAAAGTTCCTTTGAAAAATTATTTAAAAATTTTTAGTAATGCTGATAGCAATATATGTCATTCAATTTTAAATAATATCATTCTTATAGTTAAAACCTCCATTATTTTTAAAAATATAGAGAAGGTCGGTCCAGTTTATTTTAATCATTTATATTATTTTTCCTATTTTTTATAAATATCAATTGACTATATATTAAATAAGAAAGTGACCTAAAAGTAATATTATAAAGGAATATGATGAATATAAATTATATACCAAAAATATTATTAATTAAGACGATTAATATTTTTGAGAAGTTACCTTTTAACAACAAAGATAAATCTAATTGTGAAGAAAAGCTAAATGAAATTATATAAGAAATTCAGAACCAAGAATAATTATAAGAATATGACATTGAATGATATAAAATTAATACTTTTTCATTCAGATTATGATTATTATTCTAATTTTTGAGATTCTTATTATTTTTCAAGGATTTCTTGATCTTGAGTCTAAACTTAATTATCTGTGTCTTCATTTTTGGTTTCAATCTTTATCTATATAGTATCTTCATTTTGATTTTCTTTATTTGGTAGATTTTAGTCCAATTTTCCATCATTTAAATCTTCTAGTATAGTTGAAAATTTTTTTTGATTTTTTTACTCATAGTCAGTTTCTGGATTAAGTTAAACAGAATTTTCAATTTATTAAGGACTAGTGAAACTTTTAGATAAAATTTATAAATTATGTTCTGATTAATCATCTTCCTGACCTTAAAATGATTATTAATTTAAATATTAAGATTTTTTTATTCTTTGTCTAATTTATGATGATCTTTTCAATTAGAATTCTTTAAATCTTTAGCATTATTCATTAATTTATATTATTTCCAAATGGATTTTACTAATACAATTTTCAAGTTCTACTAATTATTTTGATTTATGATTAATATCTTATTTGAATAATTTAAGATCAGCTAAATATTTTTCTTCAAGAATTTTTTTATGTCTTTCTTAATTTTATATTTGAAGCTAAATTTTTAAATATTGTTATTCTATTTAAGGATCTTATTCTAAAATAGCAGCACTTTATTATTCTTTAAAAATGACCTTATCTCTTACTTTAGATTGATATTCTTAAAACTATTATAATTTTTTTTGTTCATTTTCAATTAATTCATATAACTAATAGTTTTTTAATTGATATTCTTATATGGATTTTTCTATTTATCGGCTTTATTGCTAAATAATTTAATTATGATTACATTTCATTTTAAAGTGCAGAAATACCATTTTATTCTTCAATTTAAGTAATTTCCTTTCCTTATCGTTAAGTGATTTTCTTTTATGTTTCTATTTATTAGGCTAACATTTTTATATTATCTTCACATTAAGAAATTTTATTTTCTAGATCAATTTTCATAGTTTTTTATTCTAAAATAGTTAGTCTTTTCTATTGTTAATGAATCTAAAATTTTAATCTTTTCGAAATTTCAATATTATTCATTTATTCTTTTTATAAAACATCCTTATTAGGAAATTAAATTTGTTCTATTTTAATTAAACAAAATACTTTTAATTGGTTTCTTTTTTGATAAATAAGTTCCAACTTCATCATTTAATTATTTTAAAAGTGCTCTCAATTTTTCTGGTTTATTATTACATTCTTCAGATAATTAAGTATACTTTGTATCTAAAATAATTTAATAATATACAATAACTTTCTTAGATCACTTTAGGTGTAAGAGCCTTCATAAAATATTAAAAAAATATATAAATTTAATTGAAACAACTGAATTATTACATTCAATAAATTTGAAAATATAAAACTTAATAAGATGTAATTTTATATATTATATTTAGATTAGAATGATTTGACAAAATGAGAAATTAGAATAATTATCAATTTTTAAAAAATACCTAGATATGATAATAAGAGCAGTTTCTATTTTATTATATTTACGCATTATTGTTAAATTTTATTAATTAAATGCGTAATGTTAAAGTTAAATATCTTCTATTTTATTTAATGAAAAATATCCAATTGGTATTTTTAATTGCCTTTTTTGGGTTTGCTTCTGCAGAGATTGTTCTTAATAAATTAAAGAGATGCGAATGTCCATCATTTATCAAAACAGAATGTGATAAATGGTATGATTGTAAATGGAATGAAACATCATGTTTAAAAAAAGAATGCAAAGATTATTCAACTGAAGATAAATGCACTGGAGATTGTTAATGGAAAGGTGGAAAATGTATTGATGAGAAAAAAGAATGTGAAGATATGCCAAATGAAGAAAGTTGTTCAAATTTAGCAGAATGTGGTTGGAAAGATAATAAATGCATTGATTTTACTCAATGTTCAGATTTCATTGTAACAAAAGCAGAAAGATGTTCTGTCTTGAAAGGTGAAAATGGAGAAAGATGCTAAGCAAAAGGTGTTAGTGTGACTACTCTATTTTATAAACATTTAGCTGTAGCAGCTGGATTTTAATGTGAAAATAAGGTCTATGTTGATTGTTCTAAATTAGTGACTGAAGCTACATGTAAAGGAGATGCAACTGCAACTGCTAAATGTTAATGGAAAAGTGATGGTAAATGTTATGCATTTGAATTGAAAACATGTAGAGATGCTGATGGATTTAATCAAATGTGTGATCCAAAATATTGTAAGAAAGATGGATTAGTATGTGCTAATAAAACATGTGCTGATCTTACAACTTAAGATTAATGTAAATCTTTAACAAAAATTGATAATAATAAATCCATTTTATGCAAATGGGGTGCTGATAATAAATGTACCACTGCAACAGATGCAACCCATTTAAATGAATAAACTTGCAATGATGTTACATTCGGTACATATCATTGGGCGACAAATACTTGTCAATAATGTGCTTCCAATTGGATTCTATCAATAATGTCATTGATTGTCTTGGTTGTCCTTATTTGAATGAATAAATCATTATTAGAACACAAAAAATATAAATAAATTTTAACAATATAACTATTATTAAATATATTATAATATTATAATTATTAATATATATTATTTGTGGTTTATATAATTATTTATTTTTATTAAAATTGGTAACATATTTAGCATATTTTTATAAAAATATTGATTATTCTTTATTATAAACAATTAATTTTATCATAATTGCATCATATAATAATAATTACATAGTTTATAATACGAATTAAATTAAAATTCTTAACTAAAAGCTTTTCTTAAACCTGAATTAAAATTAAATGAATAGACACTTAAGTAAACTCATTAAAAAATCATTCTCTATCTAAATTAAACCTACCCAAAACTATACTATGCCACATCCTATCTGGAATAAGCCAGAACTAGAAAAAGTAAGCTTAGAACATAAACCTGCAATTACTTTTGGAGATCATTTTGCTTACTACTTCATTTAATCAATGAGACTTGGATTTGATGTTATGAGTGGATATAAAAAGATCATTCCATTTTAATCAGAATTGGTCTCTGAAAAGAAATGGATCAATAGAGTTCTATTTTTGGAGACTGTTGCTGGAGTTCCAGGATTTGTAGCTGGTATGCATAGACATTTAAGATCATTAAGAGGAATGAAGAGAGATTAAGGATGGATTCACACTTTATTAGAGGAAGCAGAAAATGAGAGAATTCATTTGTTAACTTTTTTAAACATCAAAAAACCATCTATAATATTTAGAACTGGAGTTGTATTAGCTCAAACTTGGTATGTTGCACTATTTGGAGTGGCATATATGTTTTGGCCTAGAGTTTGTCACAGAATAGTTGGATACTTAGAGGAAGAAGCAGTTAAAACTTATACTCATATGATTCATGAAATAGAAAGATAAGGAAGTCCAATTCATTCATGGACTACTAGAAAGGCAAATCAACATTCAATAGAATATTGGGGATTAGAAAATGATGCCACTCTTTTGGATGTTGTTAAGGCAATAAGAAAAGATGAAGAACATCATAAAGATGTAAATCATTATTTTGCTGATGACTATACTTAATCAAAACCAAATCCCTTTCCTCCTGGTTAATGAATTAAATTTATAATATATTTATAAAATTAATTATTTTGTCATATGACATTTAATTCAATTGTTCCTTGATTTCTGATAAAGTTTTAACTTTTAGATAAATATATCTATTAGCATACTTGATGATGACTATTATGATTATTGCATATTAATAAATTCTTTAATCAATTTGATGATCTTATTCCCAATCTTTATATAATGGTTAAATTTTCTTTTATTTTTTGTAGAACAATTAAATTTAAGAAAAATTCCAAAATTTCCTTGTATTATTCTTTTGCTTAACTCATCTCTTAAGCTTGTTTAAAAACTTTAGTTGATAATGCAATCTCCATCTTTTGGAATATTTTAATTAAATTCAAATAATGTATATTCTGTCTATTCTACAATTAAATTTCCCAATAAAGCAACAATATCCTTTTCTAAATATACTTCATTTTATATTATTGGTTCTAATAAAATCACTGTAGTCTCATTTAAGGATATTGATTCTTAAGCATAATCTATTTATTTCTCAACTTCTGAATCTGATTCTTTTGATGATTTATGATATTAATTAGATTACTCCTTTTACTTTGCCATTGTTATTTATTTTAATGTTTTTCTTTCATATTTTTTTTCTATTTCTATTACAATAATTATCTGATATATAAAATTAAAATTATATATAATATAAACTTTCATCGAAAGTTAATTTTAATGATATTATTTAAGGTCTCACTTATAATTTAAATTTTGTTTTTATATTTATAATTCATAACTCAAGCTTTTTAGAATCATCCATTATACACTTATATTTATCCCAAGAGCAAAATGATTTTTAAGTACACTCTTTTTAATTTGAATAGTCAGAACATTTTTTGTCATAGCATAACTTTCTTTTACTATTCCATATGCAATAATCTGTTCTGCATTTTCCTTATTCTTAGGCCATCAAATATATACAAGAAGAGTCCTTACATTTACTATTAGACCAAAGACAAGCAACCTTCATAAAATTTAATTCAATACAATTTTTTTACATTTTGATTCTTCCATTTCCTCTATACATTTTTTAACTTTACAAGCACTCATATCTGAAGACCATTTACAATTAATAGCACCATTACATTGATTTTGATTAGTTATTTAATTGCATATAAATTAACATAAGGAAGGAGACCAATAATCCCATTCACAAATATCATTTTTATTGCATTCCATTTAATCATTAATTTGATCACATTGACCAAAGACTTTGATAACAAGTATAAGAACGATGTAAAACAATTAAAATTAAATATTTTTTTCCATTTAAAGTATGAATATAGAGATAAAGGATATAAACAATAAAATCCTATATTTAGAAATAAACGTTTTATACTTTAAATGAGAAAAATTTAATCAGATGATTAAATTATATGTGATTCTTGATTGATATTAATAGAAATGAAATTTAGGTTTAGTTAATGGGAGATTTCAATATATTATAATTTTTATATTTACCTTCATAATATATAGCTAAATAATGTAAAAAAGAGTGTGTGAGTTCAAATGAAATAAAGATCTTATCAACCCTAAGGCATGGGTAAATATACCTTGATAATTCTAGATTTATAATAAATATTATCTGTGCATTTTAAGATTTTTGTTGATTGTATTTAGCTATGGATTTCTTGTCTGAAGGAGATTTAAGATTTCATTTATACAAATTTCGAAATTTCTCTGAAGCAATTACAAAGCATATTGCATTTTGCATAATCATTGGATTAGATTATATACATTCTAATCACATAATACATAGAGATATCAAACCTGAAAAATTAGTATTTGATAGCTAAGGATACTTAAGAATTATTGATTTTTGAATCACTAGAAAATGGAAATCTTAGAATAGTCATTTAACAAGTGGCTCCTGAAATAATAAGCAATAAAAGATGGACTTGTTGTAGATTACTTTGCTTTGAGATATATTATGCACGTGTGTATAATAAACTTTTTTTTCTAGGTAAACGACCATATAGCGGAAAGTGTAGTATTTTTTAATAACATTAGATTACCAAGGTTCCTTAAGGCTGGAGTAGCGCTGGTATTGCTTTGCTAATTATTTAATATAAATAAAGCCATAATAGACATTGGGGCCAAATAAAATAACAAATCATACTTGGTTCAAGTATATCAAGTAGACAGATTATGAAAAACAACTTATAATTCTCCTTTTATTTATGATAGAAAATTCAAAAATTTTTATAGAGTCTAAAATACTCAATTCCTTCGAAGATTAATCAATTCTCAATATTAAATAAGTCTAATGTAGAGATAACATAACTACTTAGAATAATTTTAGGGTATGTTCATTTGCCTTTACTAAGATAACCTATTTATATATTATCAATACTTTACTCTAGAACACAAAACTTCAGAATTTAGCTTAAAAAAGAGTAATGACTGAAATTTAATTTAACATCACTATCTATTACGTTATATAGTTTTTTGAATAATTTTAATAAAATTAAAATATTAATAGTACTAATTTAATACTAAGGATAATTGTATATTAATTCAGTTTTATTATCTTTGATAAAATTGATGTAATATATATTAATAACAGCTTGATAAATCAAATTCTTCTTTTAAAAAACTATATTTTGTTTAAATTTTATATAAGTAAATTCAGTTAACTAATTAAGCTTTTTTCAATTAATAAATTTACTCCACTTACTGTATTTTAAGAGAGTATTATCGTAAATTCAGTTGCACTAAAAACAAAAAAAAAAATTTGAAATATTCATTAAACTTCTATATAAAACAAGATAAGGCTTCCTTATTAAAAAAATTCCAAATTTTATATTTTATATCAATGCTGTAAAACTATTCTGAATGCGTTTCTTAACTTTTTATTTATATATTGAATAAATTTCAGTCGTAAAAATGGATTCAACATGTGAATAAAACATAAATATAAACTCATATTTCATAATGAATGATTGCCAACTAAAGTAAAGTGGTTAAACATAGTATTTGTTAAATACGGATAAAGATTCAGGTGATCAAAAAAATTTGTTAATTATTCACTTTTTTCTTATTATGCTCCTTCCTCCTCAAAAATATTAGCGGAATGTTGTTATTAACTAGATATAAATAAGAAAGCTTACTCTTCAATGAATAAGTTCCAATTGTAGCGTAAAAACTTATAATATCGATTTTTTATGGCATTTTAACTTCTATCAAAAAAAAACTTAGAAATGATTTAAAATCTTGGACCATGTTCTTATACAAGATTGAGGATTTTTTCATCTTCTTAAAAAGTGAATGGAGTGTGTTTTTCAAAAGTTAGATTTGTTTTTTTGTTCACTTTTTTTCTTTTCTTTGTGTGAAAATCACATTTTTTTTTTTTGGTGACTCTTTTTTTTGTTTTTGGAATACTTTATAAAACTAAATCCAAACTATCTGTTTAAGATGGTAATGGATCATCTAAATGAATGAGAATTGGTTGATTTTCATAAGATGTTTCACCAAATTCCTCCTAAAATTGAGATAACGAAATTTCATCGAAAGATTTAATTTTTTTCATCTCAAATAATAATAAAATTAAGTATTATTTACTAGAAGCATTTATACAATAAAAAATAAAGATTTTAATATAAAAAATTTTTGTATATTTATTTTAGTAAACTCTATTCAATTTGTAAATGAATATTTCCCTATTTATCTGAATTAATATAACTATTAGAAATGAATTTAATTTATTAAAAAGTATATTACAATATTTTTAAAAAGGCATTTTACATTATTTAATTTAGAAATTAGTAATTATTTAAAATAGTATAATCAATTCAATAATTCCCAAAATGTTTAAAATGTTAATAAATGATTATTTTCTCAAGGAGTAAGTTTAAGTGTGATATCAAATTTTGTCAAATATACAAAATCAATATAACTTAAACAGGAGCAAATCGAATTTGATTTACTTACTAATTTGTACTAATTTTATATCAGAACCTAATTTGAAATTTGGCACATCATTACTAAATTTATATTATTGTTATTTTGTTTCAAAATTACAAACTGTGAATTATATTATTCCTTAATATTATCAATAATATTAATAATTTTATACCTAATTTCTTAAACACATATATTTTATTAATAAATAAGAATTGTAGAACATTCGATCATTAAAAGAAACTAATATTTTTTATAATATTAATCACAATATTTGTTAAATTAGTTATTTAATTTATTTATGAGTGGTTTATTTAGCAATATAGATTTCTCTATTCTTTGATTGAACAAAAAATGATTATTTCTTATATTTTTTAGAGAATTTAAGGTTCTTTTAAGAAATTTAAATATCAGAATATAAATAAAATTCTATAAAATATTAATATAATTAAAAAATATATGGATTTATAGACTCTTTGGTAAAGATTATTGGAATTACATTTATTTATTTATTATAGTTATAATAGATATATAATTATAAGTTTTTTCTTATGTTAGTAGTGGTATAAAATATTATACAGATTTAAATGAGGCTTTTCTTTATATTGAAATATGCTTAAATTTTTAATATAGAATGACATCATTTCTTTGCATTATGTGATATATTGATGTAGTTTATATTTAAAGATGCAGAACATAGAATAGTCTCGATTTAAATAATTACCTAAATGATACAATTGTATTTTGTAATTCAAATAGTGGAATGAAATGATTTGCAGATTAATATTAAATAAATCAAAAATCTAGATGAAGATCTCAATTCTGCTTTTGCTAGTGGCAATTAGCTCATTTGGAAATGCATACTTTGTTCCAAATGTTTAGTGTGCATGCTAATAGATAATTACCTAAACAGAATGCAACAATTGGAATTGTTAATGGGTTCCTATACCTGCAACAGGTACAACCCCAGCAACAGGATATTGTTAATAAGTTGCTTGTGCAACATTAAATTAAACATAATGTCAAAAGGAAAGTGCAAGATGTTACTACTAAGAATCAACTCAGGAGATATCTCAGGTTTGTTACGAATTATCAAAATGTGAGGATATAGTTTTAACAACTAATCAAACATGCTAAGAAAGCAATGCTAATTGTGTGGCCTCAAAATAATTAAAACCTTAGTGTGTATAAGCAGGATTGACTTGCTCAGGATTAACATAAGAATAATGCTCACCAGTCAAAGGTAAAACATTGGCAGGTGAAGGTCTATGTTACTGGAATGGAACCTCCTGCAAGGTAGTAAGTTAATGTGCAGATATTAATTCTAAAGTTAATTGTGAAATGAAATTATTAGAATATGCTTGTTATTGGACAGGTACATTATGCTAACCTTAAACATGTTCATCATTATACACAAGTTCAGGAATATGTAAATTTATTCAAGCAACACCATTAAATGGTGCAATACTATAAACATGCTATTTGAATGGTACTACTTGTACAAATGGAACTATTTAAAACTTAACTAGTAGCACTTGTGCTTCTAATACTAATAATCATTATAGATGGGTGCCTTTTGATGCAACTTCTGGTATTTGTGCATAATGCAATCCATTCAAATATGTATTTCGTAATTAATGCGAATGTTAACAGTTATTATAATAAACTGAATGTAAAAGTGCTGGAAATTGTATTTGGACATCTACTGGAACAAACGCTGGAACATGTTCAGCTATGGCATGCACTGATTATACTTTATAATAATAATGCGCATAAGTTAAAGGATGTTATTGGAATACTACTACACAACCTACTGGAGCATGTGCACCTTATACTAGTTGCAGTAATATA
This sequence comes from Paramecium biaurelia, assembly GCA_000733385.1. NCBI lineage: Eukaryota > Ciliophora > Oligohymenophorea > Peniculida > Parameciidae > Paramecium > Paramecium biaurelia. Next base: position 39,080 of record JPFL01000117.1, read on the forward strand.
TCAGGTAAAAATGCATAGATATGTATTACATTATCTATTTATTGTCCAGGATCAAATGGAACTGTTTGTTAATCTTAATAATAATTAAATTCATGCGCATCAATAATCACACCCATGCAACCTAATGTTTGTTATAATTCAGTTGGCAAAGATGGATATTGTACTTATGAAAATAATTTATGTACTCCAATTACAACCTGTTCATAATTAAATTCATTATAACAGTGTAATTAATTTAGTAATTCTTGCATTTGGAAAACTGGGACAGCTAAATCATGTTAAAGTAAATAATGTTCTGATTACTTAACTGAATCTAGTTGCATCTACATTCAAAATAATATCAATAATAATATCTTAAATATTTGTTATTGGAACCCTGACATTAAAAAGTGCAGTAGCTTTGACAATTCATTTAGTTATGATGTCAATTCATGTTATAATTCAACAGGTAGAACTCATCATTGGAGTGAACCAGCTAATGCTAAAAAGGGATTATGTTTACCTTGTCATTATTCTAGTGTCTTAAATGTCAAAACTAATTGTTCTTGTTCAGAATTAACAAATTATACTGATTGCGCCTTGTCTTCTCCTAAATGCTATTGGAGTGCTGCTAATGGTGGTTAATGCTAAAATTAAATTTGTTCCTAATTAACAAGTTAAGGTTCTTGTATCCTGAGTAAATATTGTTATTGGAGTTAGTCAACTTCCACTTGTTAAGGAGTAGGCTCATCAACTGTCACATGTTCTACATTAACAGCAAATACATAACAAGAATGTTTAAGTCAATCTATTATTTGTGCAGGAATCAGCAGTAATGGAAAATGTTCATCAAGTCCTAATTCTTGTAGTGATTTCACTACATTTTATTAATGTTTTGGTTCAGTAGGTACTGATGGTATCTGTTAATGGATTCAAGCATCATCCAAATGTCAAGGTATTGCCAAATGCAGCATGATTAATACATAAGCTTAATGTGAATTAGTGCTTAATACTTGTTATTGGGGTATCAATAGTAATGGAACTAATTCCTGTGAGTCATATAATTGCACCACCCTATAAACTTAGACTAATAGTTGCAATTTTTATTTAAGCACTCCTAATTAAAATTATTAAGTATAATATTGCTATTTAAATGGGACATCATGTTTAGAAACATCTAATGTAGAAACCTTAACTTCATCAAATTGCTATGCTTCAACTGGAGGAACAGCTAGATGGGATTCAGAAAAAGGAAATGGAACTTGTGTAATTTGCTATAGCTAATTAATCAGTGTCCTTTTCATTGTCTTAATTTACATGTTTTGAGATATTCAATTTATAAAGTCCATCATATTAAAATTCATTTTTTTATCACATTCTTGCCTTCCTTTTCATTTCAATCAATATCATATCTTAATTTCAGTCTAAATTTATATTAGTCCACTAAGAAATTCTACAATAATAGATTTTACGTTAACAATTCATTAAAATAAATAATAGATATAAATAAAATTCAAACTGATTCAGCTAACTTTTTATTCAAAACTGAACATTTAAAATATCATTCACCCTTGTTATAAAACTTTCTAACATATTTCTTATTTTTGAACAACTGTATGATTCTGGCAACATGTTAATCAAACTTTTATGATCAACTTATTCAATAGATTAATTTACTGAGTCATTTTCGATAAAAAGTTCTTCATTTTCTTCAATATATACACTAATCTAAAAATAGAAAAATTTACATTCCTAATAATTCTTCCCATCTATATCGAAGATTCTTATAATATCGATTCTTTAACATACTGACAGTCCTTTTAGGAAATAATTTAACCAACCTTGAAAATTATCTTCCATATTGTTATATTGATTATAACAATCTTATATCTTCATCTAATTGAAATTCTTTTATCTTTCTGGGCTTTCTCCTATTGCTGATCTTGCATTTCATTCTCTTTTTATTCACTTTTATAGAATAGCGACATTTCTTTTCTTATAGATTTTTCTTATCTTTTTGTTAGATCTCAACCTCATTCATATTATCAAAGCAACTTAACTATTCACTTTATGTACTTAAATTGTAAAAAGCTAAATATATTAATCATCATACCATTAAAGTAATCTTCATCTAATATTTAATTTTAGGATAAAAATTCATTTTCTTTTCTGTCTAAACCCATAACATCAAATTACTATTTGATATTTTGCATTATATATATATATAAGATATTTTAAATATTAAAAATTGATTTAATTCCATACTGCTATTAATTATAATTTATCAACTTTATTTATACCAAAGGTCGGTTTTTTAGATAAAATTTTATTAAAACTTAATAATAGTCTAACCATATCTAAATTTTGAAGTATATGTTATCAAACTCCTCCACGCTTTGAATAATTAACAATATTTTATTTTTCTATTTATTAACTGAATAAACTCTTTTATTTAAATAACGCATCAAATTATTCAGTAATTATTTATTTCAAATTAATCATACACTATTCTTGCTGATAATTAAGGTTTGTATTCCTTGTGATTAAAATATAGCGAATCTAAATTTCAAAATCTAATTTAGGTCCAAACAAAAAAAAAAATCACACCATAAATGAAATCAACAAGAATTGGTCATGATTCTTGATATCCTACTTTAAACAGATTTTTAGGTGAAAAAACGCTTTGAAAAAATAAATAATATATATTTACTTTAAAATACTAACAAAATATAATTTTATTATATTTTCTATTAATCAAATAAGTATTTAGATTTATATATACTTATCTTATTGAATTCATTCTTTTCCATTTATTATAGTAATTATATATTCTTTTTGCCTTTTTTTAAACCTAAAATATATTCCTCAACATTGATTTCTTTCAAAAATTTTAAACATTATTAGTCAAAAGAAAAACATGTCTGATTGCTATTTCTTTAAAATGATATTCTTAAAAAATGTTTGATATTAAACACACATATTAAGTTTTATTATTATTATCAACATTTCTTAATTCATAGACCAATAGAGAAATAATTTTAAACTCTCAAATTAGGCAGATCAAATTTGATTAGAGTATATGCAAAAGTGTCGTGAAAACAATGATATTTAAGAAATTTTCATTTCCACTTTACCTTTATTGTAGCAAATTAAAAAAATCATGCAAAGTCACTTAAGCTAATATTTATCAATAGTGATTCTAATTAACTAATATAATAAAATATTAATGAGTTTTAAAAATCAATGATCCACCTATTTTTTATTCATTTAAGATAATACTAGTAGAAGAAGGAAAGACAATATTATTTGAATAACAATTTTTAATTATACTTAAAAGAATAGATATTCTATATTCCAAAATATAATGATCATTTAAGATTTTTTTTGAATAATAATTAATAAATCTTAATAAAGTTTTATATGTTTTATAATATTATACAAATCATATATCAATTATAAAGTAAAATAAGTATAATTTAAATTTTATTATGATCTAATTCTAGTAAATTTATTTCTGATGAATTTATAGCATTTTTGTATAAATCTAAATATAATTAAATGGTTCCATTCCAGAATAACCATCTTATTTATTTAAATGATTGATAGAATACTCAAATAATATATTTAATTTAAATAACATAGAAAGATTTCTCTTTCAACCTTATCTATAATTGATATATTTAAAAAAATCCAAATTAATTTATTAATACAACTATTTTATAAATTTTAATGTCATCCCTTGATTCTAATTAAAAGAAAGATAATATAAAGAGAAAACAAATTAATATTGTACCAAAGAGTTCAAGATTTGAAAAAAAATGTGAAGTTTTATAGAAACCTTTAGGAATCTATAAAACCTATATAAAAACATTATTAGGATTTGAGTTGGATTAGGAGGAAGACTATAATTATCACTGCATTCTCAAGAATTTTAAGAAAAATGTCTGTGATGATATTGAAATATTTCCTGACTGCGTATTTAGGTTTGAATACAATTGATTATTTTAATTAGTTTAATAAACCCAGACTATAAATACAAGAATGAGAATAAAAACTAATGTTTGGTTAATTCAAGCATCGAACTGTTTGAATTACTTCAATCAGGATTAAGAATAAATTAGAAATCTCTTGATGATCTTTTATTATTGAAGGCAATTGAGTCAATATATTTTAATTTGCCTTTATTTGATTCAGGTTATCATCAAAAAAAGGATCCAACCATTCTTTTAACGGAAGAAAACCAAGAATAAAAAAACATAAGGGAAAAAGATTAGCAATAACAAAATTTATTAGCCGAAAAATCAGACATTAGGTATCATCAAATTGATAAAAATGGTACTTTAACATAATTAGATAGAAATAATTAAGAATTACGTATCTTAATTAGAAAAATAGTTTCATAATTTACTTTTAAAAGATATACATGGAAATATCATGGATTGTTTAACTTTAAATTATAAGGAATTAAAATAGACTTCTTTAAAGAAATGGAGAGGTGGTTAATATTTGGAAAATTAAGATGAAATATGGATAAGAACTGGTACTTCTACTTAAGATGTCTCTACATTAATAAGAAATGCATTAATTATTAAATTAAATAAGGTAGGTTTTAATATTAAATCATTTGTATCTGTAGAAGGCCATAAAATCTTTGTTATGATTAATATGCAAGATTCTAATCTTAAAATAGTTGCTGATTAAGGTCATGTATTAAAGTAATTAAATTTTTGGTTTACAGATTTGTTTTCTTTAGAACCTGTAGACAAATCGTTTAGACCTTTAAGAATTAATAATAGAATCTGGAAATCTTAGGATTATGATGTTTCAGACTTGTTCTTATATTTAAAACCATAAATGATTAAATTAATTCAACAAATTAATTTCAAAAGAATAGCAAGAGAAACTAATTAAAGTTCAATTAATTCATAATTATTTGAATATGGTAAATTAGATTTTAGTGAAAAAGATGATGGTCCTACTGATGAAGAATGGATAGCATATCATAAATACTTGACTCATTTAGAAAAATGTATTAGGTAATTTAGATAGAGTTAATTAATTGATAATGAATTAGCATCTTTACTTAATAAATAAATAACCACTCTTTAAATATATTAAAAAAGAAATTCTACCAATAAGGAAATTTAAAATCTAAATTATTAAAATTTATTAGAACCTAGAAATTATGAGCATTTAGAAATGATAAATCAAATAGAGATGTAAGCAGAAAGAGTAATGGATGAATTTTCTAATTTTTAATTTTCTTTATAAATTCCTAAGGTAAAGGCATTAAAATTATTGAAAAAAGAATCAGTTTCTTTGAATTATCTCTATTCATTTTAAGAGGCTCTAAGAGTAGCAAATGGAGAGTAAATAAAATTATATAATTTATGGGAAAGATCAGAAATACCTTCATTTGATATGTATCACCCTTATTAAATGCCCAATAAAGAAAATACAAAAACACAATAAGCAAAACAAGAATTAAGTTGGAGGAAATATGTAAAGAATGAAAATAATGAGATATCCTTATTTTCATCTTAAGAGAGATTAAAATTAGTTTATCAGAAGGTATCTTAAGAATTAGATCTAAGTATTATGCATTAATTAGGTATTATTGAATAAATATTTTGTTTAAATGATCATTATGAATTATTTGGATAATGTAGTAATTTTTAAGCATAGATAACATTAGACACAAGGTTTTTTAAGAAGAAACCATTTTAATTAATTGATGAATGGAAACTTGATTATATGAAACCTTGGATTAGTCCTTGTGATTTAATTTGTGGATATTATGGAGAGAAAATTGGACTGTATTTTTATTTCATGAGCTATTTTACTGAAATGACTACTCCCATTGCATTTTCAGGTCTTGCTTGTAGTTTAATTTAATGGATAATTTGGGATAATGAAAGTGACTTTTATATTTTGATTACTATTATATTTGCTTTTGTATAAATTTAATGGAGTAATGTCTTTACAGATTTATGGAAATAGAAGTAAATTTATTTTAATTTAAAATATGGTTAAAATGATTAAGTTTAATAATAAGTATAAAGATCTAAATTTAAAGGTAAACATATAAGATCTTTAGTTAATGATTAATTAAATTCAATTGAAGTATTATTTAGTGAATATTTGAAAAGAACTTTGGTTAGTTCAATGTTACTGTTTATTTTTATATTATTTTATATTGGTATAATAGTATCCTTATTTGTATTTACAGTTTAATTACATAATAAATATCAAAAGGAACTTGAATATGTTGATATAGCTACAATAGAAGTTACATCAGCAGCAGCTATGAATTTTATAGCTTAATCTATTGCAGACAATATCTTTGATAAAATTGCCTGTTAATTAACTGAGTATGAGAATTACAAAACTGTTGAAGCATATGAAACAAGCTTTGTATTAAAGAAATTCATTTTTTAATTTTTCTCTTATATTGCTCCTCTTTTATTTTTAGATTATTTGAATTAACCATTAAATTTATATTGTTCATTAACAAATTGTGAAAGACATGTAAAATATTATTTTTCTACTATTGTAATTTTAATTCTATTTAAGTAAATTGTAAATTTCTGTATATTTTTATTTAAACTAACAAAAATTAAAATAAAAAGTTATGATTATAATGAAAATGATATTATGGATTTTGTTGAAGAATAATCATCAAGATAACCTTATTCCTAAGATTTTGAGAGATATGGCACAATGTAAGATTATATGGAATTATTTGTACTAATTTCCTTTTTAAGTATTTTTGGATATACATTTCCATTCAGTTTTTTTATTTTATGGATTTCAAATATTATGTAAATTTAAGTTAAGAAAAACACATTCTTATATTGTTTGTAAAGACCATGGCCTAAAAATGATAGTTCTTTAGGAATTTGGAATTATTTTCTTGAGATTATCAGTTTAATATGTTTGTTAACAAATACTGGTGTTATTACAATTCAATATAATAAATAATTTGGTTATGAATTGATAATGGTATTTTTAGCTGTTTTAATATTTAATTGTTTTGGTAAGTTTTTCATAGGTATAATATTTGGATAAATACCAGATGCTTTAAGTGACTTAATGAAAAGACATAAATATTTAATAAAAGCAACAATTCAAAATAAAATTAAAGAGGGCAAATCTTAAGAAAACAAAGATGCTTTATAAAGATTTCCTATCTTAAAAGTTTATAGTACATTTAATTCTGCAGAATCTGGAAAATTTGAAACAGTTAGTTCTGATGATGAATTACATGATCATTATGAAATACCTGAAATCAAACCAAAATTAGACCTTCTCAAAGTTGAATAATATACTAAAAATTTAGATAAATAATATTTAGGTGAATTCTAATTTACTAAAATTTTAGAGTATTTTGGTTAAAGAGATTAAAATTGGGCATTTAAATGTATATTTAAAAATTAAAAAGAAAAATTAAGGCTAAGATTACTATAAAAAATTTATTCTGTTTTATATAAAGCATAAATTTTAACATAATATAGAAAACTTTGGACTGATAGGAGAGTATCTCAAAGATTTGTTCATATGAGAAGGAAAATAATTTAATTAAAAAATTTAGATTATAGAAGATATTTAATAATCTCTTCAAAACTTAATTAAATGAGAACATATTATGATGAAAAAGCTTAATAAAGGTTTAGAAAAGATTTCCAATTGATTGGATAATAGGAAGATTTAAATGGAGAAGAAAATATAGAATATACTAATTTAGTTAAAAAATATCAAAGATATGTTGAAAAACATGCATGGTTAAATACAAGAAAAGTTATTTTACTCAAAATAAAAGCATTAACTTTTAAAGGATTTAGAAAATAAGTTGTTAAGAAACCTTCTTTACAGTTAATTTAAGAGTTTTATAAAATTTCTTAAATTATTGAAGATCTCGAACCAGAAAATCCTTTATAACCAGAATTAGACTCTTAAATTGATTATACTATGTTAGAGAAAATAAAATTTTCTGATTTTATTGAGATTTTTAATAATATTGAATTAAAGTAATTTATTTATATATAAATTTTTAGATAAAAACTACAATGGTTTTTGCCACTAAGTTCTCAAAGAAATAATTCATCAAATTATTTCATAGAAGAAATGAAATCTATTGAATTCAAAAATATTATTGATTAATGTAAGGATTCTTCCATTTTTTAGAAAACTACAACTGTACTTGAAGAAATTATACTCTCGTATTTTTAAATTGAATAATTTCCTATTCCTTAAATTAAATTCATTAAACATATGCATGATAATATTTGGATAGTCAAATTGGGTGAATCTGAAACAGTTTATTTATTGTAATTTTTCTAAATAAAACATGGAGAATAGATTCATCTCTAAAAGTACACAGATAATCATGAAGGAATATTATATGGTGAAAGTAAGAATTATTTTAGAATGGTCAATGTAGTTGATCAGATAGATGACTTTTATATTAAGGGTTATTGTACATGCATTTATGAAGCATTTGAACCTAAAAGTTTTTTATAAGTTTTAAAATATAGGAAAACTTATGGAATACCTTATACAGAAGCTGAAATCAAATAATTTCTCCATGCCTCCTTCAATCTATTAAAGGTTGCTGATTTTTAAAGTATATCTAGTAGAAATATTTTCTTGATTAGAGGAGAATATCATATTTTAAATTCAATGACAAAATCTAATTCGTTATTTGAATTGGGTAAAATTGTTTTAGAAATGTTATATTTAGAAGAGATAGAGGATATAAAACAATATTTTGAAAAATTATAACATCCTTTAAAATGGCTAATTAATGAATTATTATTTTTAGATGATAATTTTTAGAAACTTTAAGATTTTATACAATAATAATACTGTTTTACTGATATTAAATTTGAAGTTGAGCATCAATAAAAGCATTAATAAGCCTAAGGATTATCTTATTAAACATTTACTTGGTCAATGTTACATAAAATTAATTTGAATTTTAGAATGAAATAATTTTCTGATGCTTTACTTTTAACTTAAGAATTTGAAGATTATTTAAAGAAAGAAGTTCTTGAAATTAATGAAAATACTTTTTCTTACTTTTGCATATAATTAATAGAAGATTTAAATTCATATTTGTTATCATCACATTCAATTAAAAGAAATCTTGATATGATTTTAATATACTACTATTAGATTGCAACAAAGTTTTAAATAAAATATGATGTAACAAGATAACTGAATTATTTTATTGACATTTTAAAAAAACTGACAATAGAATTAAGACTAATAATAAAGTAATTGATATCTAATATCAATGTAGCAAATTTAAATTCAACTGAATAATGTATAATTCTAAAAACAATTTAGAAGGATTCAGAACAATCATCTTAATTATTATCTAAATAAAGATAATCCTTACTTATGTAATTAAGAAAAAATCCTACTCTCATAGATAATATATTAGTTTTTGAATAATAAGTAAATCGATTTCTCAATTAATTTTATACTTTATTTGCTTTATAATAATATTTTATTGGACATTATGAATTTGCCAAATTAGCAATTTCTACAATTATTGAAACTTAATAAAAAATCATGCATAAATAAAAGCTTCCTGAAATTTTGAGTGAAGCTTAAGAATTAAGTCCAAGTTAGTTTAATTTTGATTAATTAAGTCCTGGAATGGAGAGAGAAGGATAAGAAATTGTTCAAGAAGAAGTCTGGGTATTTAACATATATTCAGAAATAAAAACAAACCCTTTATATGCAATATAGTATATTTATTATCTCTACTTGTAAGTAATCATATTACATGATTGTAAAAATGAATTATTTCATATAAAGCAAAAAGAATTTCTTGATTACAATTTTAAAGATATTCCAGCATATACTTGTTTCCAATAATTAATTTCATCTCTTTCATTTAATTTTGAAATCACCTAAATATATAAATAATTTTACTAATAAGAGTCTTAATGCGAATTAGGTAAATATAATATTTTATGGATTAAAACTAATAGGGATAATAAATAATACATTTAATCAGAATTAGAAATATCAACTAATATGGAATATAATTGGAGATAAATATTATCATATCATAATTTAAAATGTAGTGCTTAGAATAAGACTGTATTACTTTATATCCTTAATTAAACATCAACAAATGAATAAATGAAAGTTCTTGTGAATATTAGAGTTATTCATTTTCTGTTAAAGTTATATGATTATTGTCCAATTAATTTGAAATAAAAAGTCAATATATTAAATAAAGACTAATTAGGTTAACTAAATCCAGAAAACACATCAAAAATACTATAATTACAATAATTACATAATAAATATATATTAGGAGTAAAGATAGATTATTTTTCAAATCTTAATAATGAGACTTCTTCATGGATATTTCATTAGGGACTAATATAATTAAGAATATTTATTTATTAATCTTATTGTTATTGTTTTTCAAAGAGGCACTTTGAAAATATTTCTGCTTATAATAATTATTAAGATGAAATATTTACTTAAATTTCAAAATTAATGATATAAGGTGACTCAACATTCTCGAAAGCTAAAAATTATTAAATTCTTTAATTGCCAATTGAAAATATGCTATTTAATCCTTAATCTGATTATTTTGGATATCATTAATATTTTTTAACACAAACCAGAATTATGCTTTTTTAAAAGAAGAAGCTTTTAGATATTTATTAATGTTTTGAATAATATATAAATGAAATGTTTAAAAATTCAATATTCATTTTGGGTTTAATATAGATATATTATGAATTTGAAGAGATTGATATGGCTAATTTAATAGTTAATTTTACAAAGAAATTATTAGATGAAAATGCAATTATTTTTAATGATTCTCATGAAGAATTTAAAAAAGATATACAAATAATAGAAGCTGTATTAAAATAGAAAAGTTAATAGTTGATTAAAAGTCCATATAATAGACTCTATTATAGAAATGATTCTATAGAATATTTTGAGGATGAAACATTAAATGCAAGATATTTCCTTTTTAATTTACCCTATTATTTTAATATTCAATTTTCACAATCAATTATGGAGGATTTTATTTCTGTTAGTCTTGTTAAGTTGACTTTGCCTCTATAATAAATTTTGAAAACTGCTTATTGTTCAATTAAGGCAGAATGTGGAGATGAAGATATCTTAACATAATTAAAAATGTATTTATAAATATTATGGTAGAGTAGCTGAGTATAAATTTTTAGAAGGAAGTTTGACTTGGGCATTCCATACTCATTTTATGTGCAGATATTATATATCTATGATAGATATGGAGAAGGCTTATAATTATTCAATTTTATTATTGTCTTATTTATATTAACTTGATTTACAATAAGGATTCTATATAAAGGAAAATAAAAACGGATTTAAAAACCATTTTGTAATATTCAATATTTAAAATTTAGATATGTTTTTAGTCAGAAAAGAATATTATCAAATAAATTTGTAAGCCTACAACTATTCTTATCAAAGAGTCAATTGATGATGCTTTATTTGATAATGTTAATGATGAATTTTTTGTTATGGAATGCATTATAAATCATTTAGAGATTTTATCTAGAAGTTAATTGTAAATGCCAATGTTAAGTCTATTTCTTCATTTTCAATTGAAATTATAAAATTAAAGACATAAAGTCTATTTTTGGAAAGTCCTTGCATTTGTTTTACATAGAATTGCAACTGAAAATTTATTTCCTGAAACATTATAATAAATTCAAGATATCAAAAAAGATAGACTACAAGAATTGAAGGAAATTAGAAGATTGAGTAAAAAGAAAAGAAATGCAAAGATTTTATTAAGAGAAATTACTTAATAAGAATTTGAAGAATTTGATCATTAAAATAATCTAATTACATTTTAGATGAATCTATATAAATTAGATGAAAATTCAAATGAAAAGATATTTATACTTTTATCTTGTTAAGCAGCTGAAAAAGCTTTAACAGGATATTCAAATTAGTGTAAAGATAAAAACAAAATAAACAAACATCAGATTAGTGAGTTAAAACTCTTGTTGGCATAAAACTATATATAATTAAACTAAAATGGAAATGCTACATTAACTTTAAGTGAAGCTGAAGATGTAATTGTTGAATGGTTTGGTAAGATCAAACATCCCATAAAGGGTCTTTATTTTTATAATTTAGGATTAATAAAGATGTTCTTTTATTAACAGATCCTTAAGATTTTGGAAATGTTTATAGAAGAATTTGCATTTAATATAATGGAAATGAAATTAATTATTTAAGGATTAGCACTTATGAAACCATAATTATGGAAATAAATGGATTTATTTAATTCAGGTTAAATATAAAATGTGATTCCATATTTTAAAAATTACATATTAGAGGTTGGAGATGAATCTACATTTGACTGTCCAAAAAGTAAATATACAGTAAATGATGCTAAAATAATTTTAAATGAAGTTTTACAAAATAATATGGCTTTTGATTTATCAGGAATCACTGAATTTATAGATGTATATTAAATTTTATTAAAAATAAGGCTGAAAACTTTTTGAAATTATTTGAGGCAGATAATTTTTTAACATAAGAATTATCAAATTTGATTTTCAAAATTTAGAATGATAAATTATAGAATTAAACTGAAGTAATATGAATTTAGAATTTGGTTATTGCTATCATTATTTCAATTGATGAGATACAAATTTTTATTTAGAATATATAATTATAAATATAATTAAAATGGCAAAAGCTCCAGAAGAAGGATTAAGTTTGGCAGCTTTGAATAAAGAAATAGATCAATATTCTACAGATCCATAAATGATTTAATAAATTGAAAAGCATTTTCAAGATGTTGTGAGAGATTTTAGTGGGGACCCTGATTTAGAATTATTTAAGATAAAATATGAAACTCTTTATAATTCACTTAAAGAAAGTTATGAAAATGAAGTTAGATGGACTAAAAAGTATCTAGAGATAAGTATTTTAGATGCAAAGAACATAATAGTGAAATAGTAATCTACACATCAAAAGTTTAGATGTCATTAAAAATGATTAATGATGATAATTAATAATCAGAAAGTTTTTAAAAAGAATTAGAAGAGAAATGGAGAAAAATAGAAGATCTAAAAATTAAAGAGAAAGAACTTAAAGAAAGAATAGTTTAAGCAAAAATTGAAGTTGAAAATGTAGAATAAATTATATAATTTAATAGTTAAAAAAATAATGTGATAGAGTAGTTGAGGATATTGAAGAGTAAAGTTAAATATAATTAAATGATAAAAAAAGATTAATTGATGAAATTAAGAAGAGTATATATATATAGAGATTTTAGATTTTTAGAGTGCAAAGTCAAAATTTGAATATTTAGAATAACAGAATAAAAATTTAAAACATGATTTAGACAATGAAGAAAAATAATATTAAGATTAAATTTAAAAGATTAGTGATTTAGATGATAAAATTGCTAAAATTGATGCTGATTCAAAAGAATAAGAAAAGAGAAAAAAGAAAAAAGAAGTAAAAATGGCTGATATTAAATAAAAAATTGATTAAGCAAAAAAGGAAATTGAAGAGAAACAATCCAGAATTCATGATATCAAAAAATAAATAGTTTCTACGAACAATACTATATTAATTAAAATAAAAGAAAAAGAAAGTTAGCATACAAAATAAAAAGAAGCTGAAGATAAATATGCTGCTTCTTTAAAGGATAGAGAAAATCAAGAGGAATAATTAAAAAGTTATAAAGAATAAATAAAAATATAATAGGAATAATTAGAAAAGTTACAAATTGATATCTAAAAAGAAAAGAAAGATGTGAAAAAAACTCACAAAGAATAAGAAATTACTGCTAAAGAAAAAAATAGATCTATAAAGGAAAAGGAGGAATAATTAATTGAAAAAAATACTAAAGAAATGTTAATTGAAACTGAAAAAATTGAATTATAATAAAAAAAAGATAATTTAGATAAAATAAATGAGATGAATAGTCAAAGAATTAAATCAAGAACATAATAATAAAAAACTTTAAAGAAACAAGAAGATGTTTAACATTAAACTGATGAAGAAATTGTTAATAAAGTTAATAAATTGAAAAAAGTAGAAAATTAAGTTATGGGATATGAAGCTAGTAATGAAAGAATTAATAAAATGATATTATAATTATAAAGAGAATAAGAAAAATATGGTATTGAGGCTTCATAAGCTCATGCTAAGTTTTATTAGACAGTAGAAGAAGTTAAAATAAAAAATAATTAAATAGCTGAATAATAGAAATAAATTGCTGAAGCTGAAGCTAGATTGAAACATCAATAATAATTATATGAAACTGTTAGAAGTGATAGAAATCTGTATTCTAAAAATTTATTAGAGAGTCATAATGAAATTTAAGAATTAACAAAAAAATATACTAGAATGAAACATTAAGTTGATTAATTGAAAGAAGAAATTAAAACAAAGGATTAGTAACTTGTGAAAGAGGATCTTGAATTTCATAAGGTAGAAGAAGAAAATGCAAAAATTGAATAAGATAAGGCTAAAGTTGAAAAAAATATTAAAGCTGATGAAGATTTAATTAAAAATTAAGAAAGTCATATTTCAAGATTAAAAAATATTATCTAAGGAGCTTAAACTGAAAAACAAAGATAACAAAAGGATTATGAAATGGTAGTGAATGAAAGAGATATTTTAGGAACTTAATTGATTAAAAGGAATCAAGAATTGTAAATTCTTTATGAGAAGATCAAGTTAAATTAATCAAGTTTAAGTAAAGGGGAAATCAATTTTAGAGAAAGAGAAATTGAATTAAAAAGTCTAAAAGATGAATTAACTAATTTAAGAAATGAATTAAAAGTAATAGTTCTTTTTTTAATATAAGTCTACTTAAGATCAAACTGCATGTATTGATGAACTAAAGAAAGAGATTAATAATATTGAAAAGGAATTATTAAATGAAAAAAATAAGGTAAAAGCCTTATCAGATGAATTGGAAAATCCAATGAATGTACATAGATGGAGAAAACTTGAAGCAACAGACTAAGAAAACTTTGAGAGAATTCTAAAAATTTAAACATTATAAAGAAGACTGATTGCAAAAACTGAAGAAGTAAATGAAAAAGAAAATTTAATTAAAGAAAAGGAAAAATTGTTTATGGAACTTAAAAATATATTATCAAGATAACCAGGAGTTGAAATACACTAATAACTTGCTCAATATAAGGAATCCTTAAAAGAGAATGCAGCCAAAATGAAGACTACCTTAAGTTAGTTAAAATAAAGTTAAGATTATGTAATAGTATAATTTTAATGAAAGGTTGACATGTTGAAATTCGAAATTGATAGAATGAAGGGAGACTTATCAGAGATGAAAAAAACATACTTTTAAATGAGAAAAGAGAAGGATAACGTATTTTATCTATTTAAATTTAGGACTTACTTTAAATTGACTAGAATGGAGAGTAAGTAGCACCTCAATATAATGATGGTGGTGGTGCTAATTAAAATGACTTGCAATCATATGCATTATTTGGAGTTAATGCTAATAGAATAGGAAATTGAATTTATTTTATTTAAATATATTAGTAATAATATTCATATGTATTTATCGTTTGACCATATATACTTTTAAGGAAAGAGATCTTTTTTTCAATTTTAATTGATTGCTTGTATATAATTGGCTTATTATCTGTCAGATAAGAGTCTTTATTCTGGTCAGGATTAATAAATGTTAAAAACAAGTTGTATTAAAATGTTGCAGTTAATATATTAATTAAAACACCATTATTTGAAAGAACTTATAGTCTTTGCTTCTAGTAAAATATCAAAAGGAATTAGTGCTAAACTCAATTTCATTAATTAAAGTCTTTTAAGTTATTCTTTTTATACAATAATAATATATCAAAATAAATAGAGCTTAGACATATATTTAAGTAATAGAGGTTGCTTATTTTAATTGATTAATTTTATTCATATAAATTATACTCTACAACTATTAATAATTTTCAGTATAAACCTATTAAGATATATTCTTAGATTTAAAATATTAACTAATTTCATAAGGACCTTCATTACTCAAACTCTTACTAACCAATTCAGTAAAATAATATATCTAAAAAATTTACACAATACCTACACCAAATAGATGATTCACCTGTAACATATTTTTAAGTATTATCTTCAACTGTCGGTAAGCCATATTGAACGATAAAGCTCTGAAGAACAATAAAATTAACATTATTTTATATTTAAATATTGTAAAAAAAGTATGAAATGAACTCATTAACATAAATTTTATTCATAGTGCATTAGTAATACTGTTTTTTATACTTACATAATATTTCAGAATTGAGATTGCATCTTATCTAATTTATTATCTTTACATTATATGTTGCTTAATTTCTATTCAGGATAATTTTGTTTGTAAATACCTAAGAACAATTAAATCATTTCTATATTGGTAACACAAATATTTTGAAAAAAATAACAATTAATAATTACTATAATTTCTAAAAGTATTTATTATGATCAAAATTTATTCATAGAAGGCAAAATAAATATATATTAAAAATTATAATACATATTTCTTTATGAATTTTAGAAGAGATTATAATTAAAGAATAATCTTTTGGCATCTTATTTAAAAATAATTTTTTAAAATAATTGTATTAATGAAGTACATTGCTGCTTATGCTTTACTCGTTTTAGGAGGAAACAATGCCCCAAGTATATTTTATTATTGATATTTAGCTGAGGATGATGTTACAAAATTGCTTAAAGAAGCAGGAGTTGAACCAGTTGCTGCAGATGTTAAAAATGTAGTTAATACATTAAAAGGAAAAAATTTGAATGATATTATTAAAGAAGGTTAAAAGCAATTGACAAGTTTATCAGTAGGAGGAGGAGCATGTAATTTTAATTTATAAAAATTAAGCTTAAAGCTCTGCCCCTGTACCATAAGCAACATCCGCTGCCTAAACCGCCCCAGCACAAAAGGTTGAAGCACCAAAGAAAGTTGAAGAACCAGAAGAAGATGTTGATATGGGAGGACTCTTTGATTGAGCATTCATTAAGTTTCATGTAAATCCAATAATTGTATAAATTTTTTAGTGTTTAATATATAATTAATAATTACAATTTGATCTCTCTCTCTAATTACATTAAAGTCTATATTTGTTTGCTTGATTTACTATAAATAAATACCTTTAACTTTTGCTTAATTATATGTTCTTTAACTATATGTTTACTTGTCATTAAAATATATTGATTTCAGAAAATAAATATATATATATATATAATAGATGGAATAATTTGTCCATCTCTATTATTATAAGATATTATGTGTATTATCATTAGAACTCTGCTTTTTTAATAAGAATATAATTTGTTGAATTTTATTTAATTAAACCTAAAGTGTTTAATAATTCTAATTAATAAAATAAACAATAAAACCTTAAATAATATTTAAAAGATATTTTCATTTTTACGTTTTTGTTTATAACATTCACTCAGACATGCAATAGGTGATATAGTTTTTTTCTTTTAAAGTAAGTTACAAATAAATAATTATATAACTTTATAAACTTTAATATAAGTTTGAATGAATAAATCTTCAATGATTATATCAACATTTTATAAAACTTAGGACTGCCATAAAAATACATATTCTATTTTATTGTACCTCATGATTTTTATAAAAAAAGATATTTTCAATTCAATTTATTTTAATATAAAAAGTACTATTATAGTTATAAGCCCTTTAATAAATATTTCAATTGATTTAATGATAAAAAGATTTCTTCATATTTCATTATTCTTACAAGAGTAATAGCTACAGTGAGTATATAAATTTTCAAAGGACTAGAATTGATAAATTGGAGGAATCAATTTGAGGAATCACTCTTATCAAAATTTTTAATTTACAATTTATTGAGAAATAATTCAATCACCAATAATTGATACCTGTTTAATTGTGGAATATTAGTTGATGATTTGGAATCAATTTGTCTTTAATAAAGATGTGTAATAACATAAAAAAAATAAGATTTATTACAATTTAAGTGTTAAATGTTTGAGATTAATAAATCAGATTTATTAATATCTTAATTAACTTCAATGAATACGACAGTTAAGCTAATCAGAAAATCAAAAAGATTCAACATATGCTCTCATATTGATGAGGATTATGGTAATAAAGAATAAGGAAGACTTCAATAGTAACTCAATCATTCACTTTAACTGAATTCAAATTTTGAAAACCAAGTTTATGATAACTATTCCTCCAACTTAAGTAGTTTAGAGAATAATTGTATGATTTTGTGTGTTATATAGTAATTGGTGATATAACTGAAAATTTGGACAGCGTTTATTCGCATAAATTGATGAATAAAAATCATAAATAGATAACCAAAGCCTCTGATGATTCAAAAAACAAATTAATACGCTATACCGTGAAGAGGGAAAAGGATTTGAAAAGGAAAAAGTAAAAGAATAGAGGAAAATAATTTACATTTGAAGAAGATTAAAGATTGTTGAATTACATTTTAAAGAAGGGACCTAAGTTTTATAAGTTTTCAAGATACTTCCCAGGAAAAACAATGAACATGTTAAAAAATAGATATTATAAATCATTAAGATTTAAATGGGATCAAGTTCTTGGAAAGTATAACATTTATTTTATCATTACTTAGTTAATATTAAAACCTGAACTCATCATCTGAAGAATTGATTCCAATTATGACTTAAGAATCCTCTATGTTCATGTTTGATGAACTTATTTAATTAAAACTATTTCCAGAAGCAGAAGACTTGTTGTCAAATTTTATAGGCAATTTATCCTAAACATTTAGTGATATTCATGCAAGCTTCCCTTCAGAGAATAATTGATCATAATTTATATATTATATAATACATCGAGTAATACATTTTTATCCTTATATTTTAAATTTATAGTTGCATCATCGTGGATTCATATTTCTTTAATATGAATGGGTTTGATTTGTAGAATAGAAACCTTTTCTCACTTTATTTGATTACAATTGCTAAACCAATACAAAATTCTGATGACTTTTCTAAAAAATATATTGAACTAACTTAATAGATCTTTGTCTCAAGATGTATGTTTGAAATAAAATATATAATAAATTATCGACAATGTTATGACTTACTATAATCATAATAAATGTAGAACTTATTCCTTCAGAATAAAATTCTGTTTTCAGTTAGTTTAGAGAAATCAAATATTTATTTTTTTTCTATTTTTATTGTATAAGAATAATCTCTAATAATAATAGCGAATTAATTAAATTTAAATCAATATAAATCAAATTTAATTTACAAACCAATTTACCTCTGAATATTTAAGGAAAATAAAAACGAAAAAATATAAAAATTAATAATCTTATTTCTCAAGTTTATTTAAGAAATTTAGGACTATTTATTTGATTTTTAAACACACTTAATATAATTCTTTAAACCTTTTTTCAATCATAATCATTATTTATAATTTTTGTACTTATTAAAAAAATAATATTACTTAAGTATTTGATTAATACTTTTTTTTAAAATATTTTATAATTAATTTTTTAACGTTATCTTAATAGTTATTATTGTTTTATATAAAAACTAATAGTTTTGAATAATAACAACTTCGAATATATAAATAAATGTACCCTAGAAATTAGCATTTTAAGAGAAATTATTAAAAGGTCACAAAGTCGTTAGAAATTTTAATTTCAATGGAAGATTTTTTAAATTTCAACTAATTTTATTCTTAAAATTATATATTAATTACCTACATTCACTTTTTTTATAAAACCTATTATTTAGTAAAATGCTTATTGATTTAGAAGGTATTTGAATAATGAAATCATAATTGATAATTATATATAAAAAAATAAATTAGGAATTAATAAACTCAATAATATTAAATGGATTATTAAATTCAATTATTTAAAGAGTTTCAACTAATAACAAGATTAAGGATACTAATTTTGTTATCAATGATAAATTTATGAATAACTAAATTTGAATTGAAAAAAGTATAATATAATGGTATAGTAAATTATTATAATATTATAAACAGACTTAAGAGAAAACAATATTAATGAGTATTCAAAAGCAATTTTTGCTTTTTTGGAAAATTTATGAAACTACAATTATTTTGTTTCCATTAGTGTAATTAAAGACATCTGTTTTAGATTATGATTCATTTTTTATGTTTTTTCTGCAAGCCTAAATTTTGTTAAGGCATCTGCGTATTAAGGATAAAATAACATATAATACCTTTCTATATTCATTCCACAAAAGTAAGGATTTTAAAGAGCTTCTTAAGCAGTAATTCTTTGAGAAGGATCAAGAGTAAGCATTTAATCAATAAGATTTACTAATAATGGAGACATTTTTTTCTCAAGTAAGGTTTAAAGTATTCTTGGTTATGGATCTCCTGTTATGAGAGTAGAGTAGTTTTTAAGTGATGTCACTCCAATCCAATTTTCTATATTATCTTTGATAAATATACCTTCGTTTGGGGTTCCACATAATTTCAGAATTTAATTAAAACTAGCGACTTCAGATGATCCTTAGAAAAGATTGCTTTTAAAGAACAATTAAATAAATAGCACACCTGCAGACCAAACATCAACTTTAGAGCAATATTTTTAACCTAATATTATTCATTTAATAAACCAAGGAACACTTCTGGAGCCCTGTATGAATGATTTTGAATTCGGGTTGTTTATGGTTTTAGTTTATTTAAATTTTGAGCCATTCCCAAATCACAAATTCTAATTTCTAAATTTCTATATAAAATATTGTTAGCTAAAAATAATTATATATGAATATACGTTTGATATCTCTATGAATAATTCCTTTGTTGTGTAAATAAGTCAAACCTTAAAGCACTTAAAACATGATCATTTTGACTTATTGTTCTGAGAAGGTTTCTCTTCTTAAAGCAGTTAGTAAGTCTTCTTCCATATATTCCATAATTATATAAGTTCTATTCTATCCCCATGCTAAATCTTTAAATGAGACAATTTATTGACTTTTGATGGATTTAAGTATTTCAATTTCTCTTAAGGCCTATATATTAATCTTGAATTAAATAATATAACAAACCCCTTAATCAGAATTGTTATGGCGTAATTCTTTGATGGCAACTGTTTCTTGAGTACGTTAATTTATACCTTTATATACAGTTCTAAGGATAATAATAATAATATACCCATATTGACCATAACCTAAAATCTTTTAGAGAATATACTTTTTTGTTAATTCATTTGTTTACATTTAGGAAGAAGATATTCGTTAGAAAGTAAATTCCTGATTCATAAAAATAGAGAATTTGTTTTTAATTGTATAAATTAATATAAACAAAAAGAATTATGATTAGGAACAATAATTATTATCAAATGTAGATAGAAAAATTATAAATTAATTAATTAAATAACATTTTTTATCACTCTAATAACATATATTCATCAGTAACAATTGATTTTGTTGCCTTTCTTCCTACAAATCCAAATATCCACCAATGCATCAATCCAAATATAAAAGATTCTATTATTAATTAACTCAATCCCATTCTATGTAATACATCAATTTCTGTTACGAAACCTTATAAAAACATAATTAACCATCCTGGAATGAATGCTAATTAGATAATAATAAATTATTTTTAAGTTGCTTTATTTTTTGGTAATGAAATAAAACCCATTACTACCAAACAAATAAGAATTGTTATTTAACAAAATGTAGGTTCCAATCCTAAAATTGTGTTAAATCTATAATGTTAATCTAAATATAAATTTTTAATTTACAATCTCCAACTGTGAATTATCTCATATAACAAGTAAAATAATTTGTAACCCATTCAATATTATCAGTATAATCTTTTAATGTATAATAGATAAGTGCAATGACAAATAGAAAAGAGACAACTCCTAGAACTTTCATTCCAAATAATTTATCATTATCTTTTGATTTTATGAAGGCTGTAATTTTTTTATCATAATTTATTACAAAAGCATAAAAAAGCATAAAATAAACAAAACCTAGTACTAAATCCATTAAAAAAACTTAGGCTGAAATATAGACAGCAAAACAATATAATAAAATAGAAGCTGAAGCAATAATGTAAGATTTTAGTTAGCATTAATAATAATAGAGTAAGGTAAATATAAAAATTGCAGGTAAGAAGATTGAATCTCCAGGACCACCATATTTTTAATCACAAAAATAGGTATCAATATCTGGATCAACCCAAAAAGGTTATGGTAAATTATAAATCATTTGTAAAAGCATTAAAAAATACCATCCAAAATATAGAATAAACATGCATTTAATAGCAATAAAACGATCATGTAAAAAATAGATAGTACTCAATACATGCATTGTTATCAATAAAAATACATATTATTCTTAAATATTTGCAAGCAAGAAAAAAGGTATAGATTCAATTATATGACCTTTAATTCCCATTCCATTTTATATTGATATAAGTGCTTTAACTTCAAAATCTTATAAGGGTTCTTTGAAAAACATATCCAAAATAAGAATGAAAGTGCAAATTAATAATAATGTTGTAGCTTTAAGTATTCTTTTCTTATATGGTATTATCATGGATTCCATTTTTGTAAAAACAAATAATTTAATTAAAATAAAAGAATTACTTTATATGATTAAATATTATTTATTATATTTCTAATGTTTATCTTATATCATATCATAATCATAAAAATAGCCATGATTAAAATATAAATGATTTTTCCTGCACAAACATCGCATCTGTTTGAACTGCTTACCCATCTATAAGTATATTTTGTTTAATTGTAACAAGTATTTATATTGAGTTAAGATGTGTCAATAGCTGCAACGCAGGTACTATTGACAGAATTCCATTAGCACAATTAATATTCAAATTTATTTAGTTAAGTTTAGAAGTATGTGCAAGTGTTGTTATTACCAAATTAAGCACAACTTGATTATGTACAATTACTTATTGTAGCATTCCATTAACATGCATTTCCAGCTCTTGAACAAGTATTTGAATTCAATTAACCACAGCTTGTTACTTCTGAGCAAGAAGCACTGGTACTCCAATAACAAATTCCACTAGAAGAGATAGTTAAATCACAACTAGATTAATTTGAATATGATGTACAAGATTTTAATGCTTCTTGACTTGCACAATTCTTACCATCAGATTGTGGACAATTTTTTGATTTTGCAAGGCATTCTGCCTAATTGACTCCAGTTAATTAATTGCATAGTGTAAAATCAACACAAGCTTTACCATCCCACATACATTTCAAATTATTTGAACAATTAGTTTAATCACTAACACTTGAGCAAGATGCAGTTGAGCAAGAACTACCGTTTGAATTCCAAACACAAATTGGAGATGATTGTGCACAATCCTATTATGTTGTTAAATCACCACATGTGCATTTATTATTACCATTGAAAGTTAATTAAGCATAAGTGATGGAGAACAATGCAATTACTAGAATCAATTTGTTCATTTTAAATAAATATTAATATTCCACATTTTAATATTTTACACTTTAAAATCACGCATATTAGTGTATCATATATTCTTTTAAACTCTATTTTATTTTATTATGTATATTTTACATTTATCTACTCTAAATGGAAAACAAATTATTATTTTAGTGCAAATATATCATTATATGTATGAATGCACAACCAATTTTATTATATTTAGGATATTATGTTCAATAATGATAAACATTTATTTATTCCCAAAATTGAATAAATAAGATAATATAATATCAATAAACTAAGAATACTAGTTTTGAGATGTTTAAATTTCCATCATGATTAATTTCAAAAAATACTAAAAATATACATATATATATATTCATATTTTAATAATATAAAATTTAATTTAAAATCAAATTAAGTATCTATAATCATTAAGTTTAATAAGGTGATGTCCATTTAATTCTTTTTCCATTTTACCACTCACCTTCTCTATATAAACCATTTTTAGAATAAAATGTCCCTTAACCATGTTCTTTACCATCCATCCAATTTCCTTTATACATTGATCCATCTGAATATGTGAAATCACCAAAACCATGCTTTTTGTCTTTAACATACTTTATTATTATTAATCTAATTACATATCCATCATAAGATCGACCATCAGGCCAACTGAATGTTCCATAACCATCCATCAAGTTATCTTTCCATTATCCATCATATTTACGGCCATCAGAAAAATAGAACGTTCCTTTTCCATTAAATTTATTATTAACAATAAATCCTTTATACCTTGTTTTAGCTGAACTAATACTTGGATCCATCTAAAAAATTGAATTCACCAAATCCTGTTTTAATCCCATCAATAAATCTTCCTTTAAAGTTTGTACCATCAGGGAATTTCTCAATGCCCTCCCCTTATTATTTATCATTAATCCAGTATCCCTCATATATGTATCCTTTGGATGTAATTTATTTTCCATACCCATTTGCCATGTTCCCTTTAAATTCACCCTAATAATAATCTCCATTTTCAAATATTAGCCTTCCTTAACCATTCATTTGATCATCTTTCCAAAATCCTTCATAAACACTTTTATCCTTAAATATTGCCCTTCCTTTACCATGTCTTTTACCTTATTTCCATTATCCAATATAAATGGATTCATCTTATAATAAATATGGATCCAAGTAAAGAACATTTAAATCATCTTCATCATAATATTAACTCTCTTGTTTTAAATATTCCTTATAATTGAAATTCCCAATCCGAAAAATGATTTAATGTATACTAGGAGGATAATCACTTTACTTTCTATCTAATTTTAATCCATTAGCAGGAGAATGATCCACTGTTGCAGCCACTTCTTCTATCTATTCTATTTTTTCACATTCTTAAGAAGGTTATGGATGAATTATTGTATTTTCTATATGTTCTTAATGACTTCTTTGACTATCATTTGTTATTGATATAGGTACTATCGATCTTCTCTTTCTTTTTTAATACTCTATTTTTATAAGTATTAGTATACATCTATATGCTCTCTAGATTATAATAGCATTTTTTGAATAAACAGTCAAAAATGAAAATTCAAAACTTGGCATAAGACTTTAAATAGTTTATTGAGTATTACAACATGTTCCCATTATTAATTAAATTATGAATTTAATAGGATAAAAAGTATTATTAGATGGTCAAGTGATTGATACTTTGTCTAATCAAAAGTTTAAATTGCCAGATACTAAAGTTTATGCTTGGTCATTTCATAAATAAAATATTGTTGCACTTGGAATTTCTAACAATATTTAATTATGGACAGAAAGAAAGCCAAATGATTGGTAATTAGCTATTACATTTTAATCCCACCAACATCCAATCATTCATTTATCATGGGCACCATATGATGTCACTTTTGCATCAATTGATCAAACAGGATTAGCATTAATTCATAATAAAAAATAAGAAAATTGGGATTAACCAATATAA
This sequence comes from Paramecium biaurelia, assembly GCA_000733385.1. NCBI lineage: Eukaryota > Ciliophora > Oligohymenophorea > Peniculida > Parameciidae > Paramecium > Paramecium biaurelia. Next base: position 64,530 of record JPFL01000117.1, read on the forward strand.
TTAAATTAGGAATAATATTCAGTAATTGCATTTTCTCAAAATAAATCTACTATTGCTGCAGGAGGAAAATGTTTAGATTGTATTAATTAGATCTATTTTTTAGTTTATGAAAATTTCAAACTAGTACATAGAGTTAATTTATCAGTTGAATAATTAGCATACAGCTTCACAGATAGATTATTGGCTGTTAGTGATAATTCTATAAGTATTTTTGAGAGGAATATTTTAAAATAACACATACTACTTGAAAAGATTCCATCATCTGTTTCATGGTCTTTAAGTGGAACCAAAATATATGCTTAAATTCTAAATGTAACATTTCAGTATGTAGAAAATTTATATAATGAATTTGTATTAGAAGATTGAATAATATTAAACAGATATTTTTGTATAATAAATCAATATATATATGTACTTTTATAATTGCTTTTTGATATTTAATTAATTATATTGTTTGCCTTGGGTTGTTATAGATATGTTTAATTTAATTTAATTATTCTTATAATCATTGTATCTCTTATATATTTATATATTTATATAAATTTTCCTTCTATTAAAATATTTATTTATTCTCAAAGATATAAAGATGATATCAATATA
>JPFL01000117.1:65149-77447 GCA_000733385.1 Paramecium biaurelia
GCTATTTTAATCACCATAATCTTCTTATATATAATCAAAAAATAACATGAATTTATTATAATTTTTATTATAATAAGTTTCAAACTCAATAATTATTAATACTAAGCCTCATAAACAACCTATATAAATGGACTTTTAATAAAATTAAATGAATATTCTGTAAACTACATATATATTATTAAAAATTGAGACACCAATCCCATTACAATTAATATCAAAAATTTAAGGCTTTTCTTTACAATAATTTTTTAACTAACTTTTTAAGTTAAGAATCAAAAATAATATTTAAAAAGTAAATCTAATTATTAAGATCTAGAATATATTTAAAAGATTCATTTACTTGTATCTCATTTATATTCAATACTATTGTGAAAATTGAGAAAATAAATTAGAAAGATTTCTTAAATTCTTATTTTCCTAAAAAAATTAAATACTTATTTAAAGCATTTTAAGTTAGCTAAGGTTATTTTTGATCTTTGAAATCTTCATAAGTTGTATTTTCTTATTTTATATAAAGATGCTTAATTATATCAGATATTATTGTGTATTAACTAATACTGGGTATGTTAAATTCTGCCAAATTTATTAGAAATAATATTTGTGGTTAATATACCAAATGACCAAATACGATTTAATATAACATTCATTTAAATAATTGAATATTTAATATATAAAATGATTAAGAAATAAACAAGTTCAATCTAATAAGTTATTAAGACAGGAACTTAGATTGTGGAATATACTTGGTTTTAAAAACATGAAGTTTTCACTGCAGCTCCAATTAACAAATGGAAATAGATAATTATGGATAATCTTGAATGGTTCCTAATACTAATGGTTCTAGTGTATTGTGTGACATTCTTCTTCATGTACAAGATATTTAGTAAATAAACTAATAAAATAATTGTGCATAGAAAAGAGAGTGCAACAAGTGATGAATAATAAAAGTAATACGTGTATACTAAAGATGTAGTTCTGTTCGTCTTGGTACTGATTTTAATGAAAAATAAAAGAAAGACTAAACATCAAGTACGGATTCATCACCTAGAAATATTTTAAATTAACCTGTAGAAAATTTACTTGTATTGTCTTAATAAGAAATGAAAGGAGTTAAGATATCTGAAAAAAGAGAATAGATCATTGAATGGGAAAAAAATGAAGAGGATAATACAATAACATAGATAGAAAGAAAAACTGTGATTTAAAAAATTAAAGCACCTGATCAATTACAATTTGTTGCCTATTAGTTTGTAGATTTAAATTAAAAAAATGCAAAAGGTGTACATATGATAGAATAAGATAACGGAAATGGGAAACCAGAAAGAACAATTCATATACTTACAAATTGGAGCGATTATTGTGAAAATGGAAAGTTCCAGAAATTGTATACTTCTCCTAAACTTGTAGGTAAAGGGACATTTGGAGAGGTTTATAAATGTTAAAAAATTATTGATCTTAAAGAATATGCAGTTAAAAGAATACATTTTAAAGTCAAAGATGAAAAAACCTTAAGAGATCATCCAATTTTTAGAGAAGTTGGATCACTTTAAGAAATTAATCACAAAAATATAGTTAGATATTATACTAGTTGGATTGAAGGGTTAACTGAAGAAATGATTGCAGATATTTCAAATTTACATTAACTTGTAGCAGAACAACAATAAGCTAAAGCTAAAGAGTAGGAAAGTTCATATTAACCTTAATTAATGGATGAGATGTCTTATATGAATGATTATGTTTAATTTGTTGGTGGAAGTGAATTAGAAAATGCAGAAAATGCAGAAAATGAGAAATAAATTTAAACAATTTCTAAATACTCTAAAACTGTGTAGAGTTTTCATTTTTCAGATTACAGCAGTTAAATTTAATCTCGAATGCGTAGATATCATTTTAATCCAAATTAGTAAGTTGAATAATTTTAATTATTTACTTTATATATTGAAGTAATTATTAATTTTAATAATTTAGATGGAATTATGTGATTTTACATTAAAAGACTTTATAGATAAAGTGGATAGAAAAAAAAATTACCTTCAAATTAAATCTATATTTATATAAATATTGGAAGGAATCATTTATATGCATAATAATCAATATATTCATAGAGATTTAAAGTATCCAAATATAATATACATTTTAGGCCTTAAAATATATTTATTAATTCAAAGAACGAAGTCAAAATTGGAGATCTTGGATTGTGCAATTCTTTAATCGTTAAATTAGGTGATGATCCTTCCTCTTCTTCTGAAGAATACACAAATAATGTTGGAACTCCTATGTATATGGCACCAGAAGTCAAAGATGATCTATATGGTTCAGCTGCTGACATCTATCCTTTAGGAATAATATTATTTGAGATGATGTGGAAAATAAATACTCATTATGAGAAAATAAGGTAAATTATTCAAAATTAAATTTAGATTGATATAAGCTCTTACCAAAGATTATATCTTACCCATTAATTTATCTAAGGATCACCCTATTGAAGCAGAATTGATACTAAAAATGGTGAATAAAAATCCATAAAAAAGACCAACTGCTCAATAAGTTTTAGACACTCTAAATAAATAATGATAATAAAACACTATTACAATTCTTTCAATATTTATTTATAAATCCCAACTTTAAAATTATCTTGTCATTTTAATTCAATTTTTCATTTTAAAAACTTGAGAATCATACAAAAAAAAATTATAGAAATTCTTTAACCAAATTAGATAATACAATTAATATTTTTTTGGAAACTTTACAAAGAAAAATTATGAATTTTGATAATTATATTCCCCTAAATAATATTTAACATAATTAAAGGAAGAAATGCATGCAAAATTCAATCGTTATTAAGTAGATGATTTCTTAACTCGTCCAAATTCAGCCCTTATGTATTATAGTGCTAGAGATGTTGAAGATCTTGTTTAAGTTTATTTGTAAATGGAAACATATGTGTAGGAATATAGATGTATAATTGAGAAAATGAGTAATAAAAATAAGTAGTTCTTTTGAATGTAAAAGGAAAATTTATATTTTTGTAATTATTTATAAATTATATATATATATTAATTTGAATGTTACCAAAAATGTTAGGTATTATTTAAATATGATTATTATTAGATGCTTCCTTCTTATATGGAGAGAAGAGATTCTTAAAGAAACTTAATAGACAATAAGATGAAAAGTATTATGTTATTGATTAGTAATGAGATTAATTAAAATCAAGAAATGACATTTGAGGAAGTTTTATCTTCAAATATAGATTGTAGAGATAAAATTGAAAAGTTAGTTTCTGATCCCAATTTATAGAATGATTTTTTAATGAAAGCACATAATATCAACAGAGATCTAAAAGACTTTTATTATTTGCCATTGGTTGCATTAACATTAGATCCTCCTAGTTATTATCCAGTAGATACAATTGATATTGAAACAATCTTTTAGCATTTTGGATAAGTAATTATACTATTAAATTATAATGAGATACTTAAAGTTATCAATAAAGATAAAATAGCTTATATTTTAATGAGAAGTATTGTTGAATGTTGGATTGCAGTTAAATTACTTAATAATACTCCAATTGAATTACCTGTTAAATTTGGATCCAATTAAATTCATACTCTTAAAGTATAATTATGTTTTGAAGATTCTTCTGTTCATCATATATATCAGTTTAATCATCGAAGTCTGACTGAAGAAGGATTGACTATATAAAAGGTAAGAAATATGAATTTTTAGGAAGACTCCAGATTTATTTGACAATTTAGAAAAAGATTATAAATATATCTCTATTTTTGAAATTGATGTTGATGTATTTTAGAAAGACTTCAATATAAAGTAAAGAATATTAGGATTAAAGGGTTCTAATATAATCAGAATATTATATTTAGTGGAGAAAGCATTTGCATTTTAAAATAAAGAGAATACAGGTACTAAATAAGAATTAGATATAAAATTATTGGTAGATGAATGTAAATTTTTATTTTATTTAGAGAATCTGAAAATTAGTTGATATTACTTGGTAATTAATGGAATAAATTTGTATTAGCATAAAAGTATGCAAATGAATTGTTTGCTTAAATTAAAGAAGAGTTCAAATTTTTTTAAGATTTTCAACTTTAAGGATTAAAAGAATCTAGAGTTAGAAGAATTGATAAATTTGTTCAACCAGTTGAGGTTTAATATTCATATGATGCAGATTTGTGAATAATATTCTTTAAGTATTCTATATTTATTATATATTTTTATTAATATAGATATATATTTATTATTAATCTCAAAAACTAATTAAATATATTACCATTATAAATGTTATTAATAATGAATAACATTCTTAACATTTAGAACCATGTGCATCATCTGAAACCCACCTATATGTATGTCCAGAGTTTTAATAACATGTTTCCTCATCAAATCTATAGTATTTATCAGTATATTATTAACATACTTTATTTTACCATTAACATAATTCAATATAAGAATTTTTGAAATTTACAACGACAAATGAACATTAATCTTATTTCTTATAATCCTGACATTTAAAAGGAACACATTTATAAAATGTGGTACTCCATGTACATATCCTATAAAGTGCATCACACTGTGTGAATTCTGTTATTGCATCACAATTAATAATCTATTAACATTAATTAGTATTCCAATAGCAAAATCCATCTGAAGATGGAGTTCCTAAAGTACATTAATCTGCTGTTTGATTAGAACTACAAGAACTTAATGATTGTTTAGATTGGCATTTACCATTTGACAAACCTGGACAATTTGTAGATTATGCTAAACAATCTAAAGATGATTCTCCTAAAAGATTAGAACAAGAAGTAAATTATATACAAGCCTAATTTGACCACATACATGATGGTAGAGTAGAACAATTACCTTAATCAAAAATGTTTTTGCATTCAGATTCTATACAACTACCTGAGTCATTTACTCTACATTTTGGTTTTGCACTTAAACATTCAATATTAGTTAATTAATTACATGAACAAGTGTTAGGTAATTTAATAAGATCCAATTAACATGAAATACAATATCCTTTATTTTAAGTATTAGACCAATGATAAGTGCCTCCAGTTTCTATATGACAATTTTCAACGCTTTTATTAGTTAAATAAGAGGAAGAGGCATTTTAACATTTAGTAGTAGCTTCATTCCATTCACACAATTATATTGAAGAACTATTCAAACTATCATAAATGTAAGTACAAGTTTCTTTTTGAGCTATATTAGAACAAGTTATGGTAGCACATTAATTAATTGAATCATTCCAAGTACAAAAATGTTGCATTCCAACACAATAATTATAAGATTTAATTGAAGAACATGAAGAAATAACTTGACATGCTTGATTCTAATATGTGCAATAACCTTCTTATCCAATACTATTAGCACATGCTGCTTGAGTAGTTATACTACTACAAGTTTATAAATTAGAACTATTTTAACAAATTCCATTTAGAGTAGATGGACAATTAATACTTTAAGCTAAACATTCTAGAGATGAATTTCCTTTTAATGTTGTACAGAAATTTAATTAGACTGGTATTGTATAACATTAATTATAACTGATTTTCCAATAACATTATCTTAATTATGAGCATTCGAATTAATTTCTAATATTTGGACAGTAATTTTAAACACATTAATTATTTGACCATTCACAAAAAGGATATTGACATTCACTTTAATTAAGTATTTATGAACATGAACATTTATTTTAATATTGAACAGCATATGATGGTAAATTACAAGGTACACAGAGTCCTGTTGTTAAGGATTCTGATGTCCATCTACTTGTACCATTTGAATTTGTAAAACATGTATTAGCATCTAAGGCTTATTGGATAATGATTGGTTTACATACTCCATTTTACCATTGACATGATTAAACTAAATTTGGATCAGTCATACTCAAGACATAAGTACAAGAATATTTGGTACTATAATTAACACATTTTCTCTCTTGACAATAACCATAATATTAAGTATTAATCCATGCACAATATAAAGAATATTATTCACAACTTGTTTAAGATAATCCACTACATGAATTTAATACAGTACATCTTTAAAATTAGTAGCTCCAATAACAGATATCTTTACCTGCACCTTATATAGCAACACAAGAATCTTATGATTTATGTTCTTCACATTTAGGTAAATCTTTTAAACTTGAACAATTCTTTAATGCAGCATTATAAGGACAATATAATGAATATGATAAACATTCATCTATTGATTCTCCTTTAATTTCATTACATGAAGTGAATGTTGTACAACCTTTGATTGACCACATACATTTCATACTTGTTATGCATATATTTTCAGCTAAAGCAGTACATTCATATTCTTAACAAGCTTTTAAGGTTTGATCCCAATAACATAATGAATTCTAAACACAATTTTATTATGAGATAAGTTATTGACAACTGCATTTATAAGGATTAGGTAAATATTTAACTCCACAACTTATACAAACGCCACCTTAATTTTTTGTTTAACTCCATCTAGCTGTTTTAGCAGTATTTTAATAACAATTAGCACTAGTATAAGCTGTTAAAGTTGATCCTACTTATTAACAACTATTAGTTGTTATATTCCACTTACATCCAATAGGAGTAAATGAATTAAGAGATTAAAAATAATATTTGCATTATTCTGGTGTTGTAAATGTACTACATGTTGATTAATTACATTAATCATTTGACCAATTACATACATATTAATAGATTCCACAATAAGTAGCTGTTAATATTTAGTTACATTTTTATAATACTTAACAACCACCATTTGTTTTATTCCAAATACAAAGACCATCACTTCCCAACTAATTTGAACATATGGATGGTTAAGAATAACTTGCACATGGAGAATAGTAATATTTATTTTAACATCTAACTCCATCACTGTAAGGACAGTTTATTGATTGAGAAATACAATCTTTTGGAGTTGATCCAGTTAATCCAAAACATGTTTAAAAGTCAGAACAACCATATTCTGTCCATTGACAATAATAATTTTGAACACATAAATCTTGATTAATTATCGATAAACAGGCTTATAACTTACAAATTTATCCATTCCATTGACATAATGGATTAGCTAAACAATCTAATGCTAAATACAATTGTGAGCAAGAACATTATTGTGGTAATATAATAGATGGTGAAATACATTTTACACATTTTGATCCTGTATACGTATAGGTATACTGAGAATTAGGACTACATTAAGCCTCATCAAGAGTTAATATATTTTTAGCATTTGAACAATTATTATTAGCCCATTCACATAATTATATCTCTGATTAATTTAAGTATTTGAAAACAAAAGTACATTAATTTTATAATTTAACATTCTAACAAGTTAATTGTTAACAATTACTTGATTCTATGGACCATAAACATAATCTTGACATTTGATTACATATATTTTCATCATTTATATCTGAGCAATTTTTCAGATTTTAGCAACCTTATTTAGTTACATCATAATAACAAATTCCCTCATTTGTAACAAATCCATCACAAAGTGGTTGAGGAAGTTAATTGCATTAACCACTATTAGAAGTGCAACTTTAATTCATTTCATTTGGACAATTAATAGATTATGCCAAACATGCTAAAGAATTAAATCCTTATAATTAGTTGCAACTATAAAAATCTTAGCAATTTGATGATAATAAACTCCAATAACAATTTTTATTCATACTGCATTATAGTTAATTAGTAACATTAGAGCAGGGAATATCTTAACAACTATTTTAATACCATTCACAATATTAAGATGCATGACAACTTGTTGCAAACATGTATTATTCACAACTACATTTATTTTCAGGTCCAAATAATTATTGAGCACAACTCACACAAATACCTTCATTCTAAGTTCCAATCCATCTATAATTTAATAGAGTATTAGTCTAACATTAATCTTATATTTATAATAAGTTTTGTGAAGCTTCAAAGCATTAATTATTCTAAAATAAACATGGATAGACTTGATTTTGATCCAAGTTTACAACTACAAATCTACAATTTTATTAACTTAATTAAGCACAACTTGCTTAAGTACATGTATCATTTGTATAATCCCAAATACAAGCATTTTAAATATAAGTATTACAAACCTAGTCATTTTATAATTAACTGCAATTAGTAGCAACAACACATTATTTAAGATTAATATTCCAAGTACAAAGCCCATTAGATCCAACATAACCTCCTTAATAACCACAAATTCCAATTCCAAAAGTTATACATTTAGGTAATGAAGATATACTTTAACATTAAGTAGTATTAAATCCATAACAAGAGATATTTTATTATAGACATATTAATCCAATTTTTGAAGTTAATTTAGAACATGATGTAAAAGCAGTACAATTTAGACCATTCCAATAACAATTTTTTTAAGAAATTAAACAATTATTTTACTATGTTATATTTCCACATGATTATTATTATTAACATATCTAATTCTTTTGATTCCATTAGCATTGTTCTAATGTATTATTATTACATCCTGTTTCACTTAAAAATTATTAGCATTTACATGCTTTAGATGGAGACACTACAATGTTTTGACTGAATACTAATGGCAATAGAATCAATATTACCAATGAAATTTTCATCTAATTATTTTATTTATCTCTTTCTTAAATTCTTATGAATCCCTTATAATTGTAGAAGAGTTATTAAAGATATGGAATTATGTAGAAAATAATAATTTAGGCTCTTTCTTTATGAATATGCTCTTTCCTTATATTCTTAATTTGTCAGTCTGTAGTATAAATGGAATAATTTAAGTCTTAGAAGTTCAACTTAGTTCTGAGTAGTCTTTGTGATGAATAGAAGTTAAAATGTATTAATTTTATAATAATGTGGAATTATTGATTCATTAAATAGATATACATTTGTTTATGATCAATAAAAGAAGTAAGATGTTTAATGAGAACACTTTCTTGTTTCTAATATTAATAATATTTATAATAATTATGAAAATCTAGATCATTAGTTTGTTGATTCTACTACATTTAGCAAAATCCTAGGTAGTGTTATCATTCAAAAATTCATGTTAATGTACTTAAATTGCAGTAGATAAAGAATGCAATTTGCTTTATCCTTATTGCAGTTGGACAGTTAATTTCTAAAATGTTGAATCATGCGAAATTACAAATTGCACAACGCTAAATTCCTCTACAGATTGTATATAGTTAAGGAATTGTGTTTGGAATGGAAAAGACTGTATATCTACATATTCAGATGTTACATGTGATTAATTAGAAGGACAAGAAGGTCTTACATGTTAATAATAAAATGTATAATGTTATGGGATAACTGGACAATGTCTTTCAATTAATTAATTACCTAGTTGCAAATCTTACTAAACTTTAGAAGAATGTACAATAGGATAGGAAGGTAAATGCTCATGGTCAACATTAACAAATCTGTGTGGTTTTTATATTAATTGTTAACAAGTTCCTTTAAATATCTGCAATACTTATAAACCATATGAAACAAATTATTCTTAAGGACAATATTGTATTATCAATACTAATGGATAATGTGTTTAAATGACATGTAGTGATATAACAACTTAAACAAATTGTACATTTGTTCAAACAGTATTTAATCAAGATTAATATTATTTATGTTCTTGGAACAAATAATCTAAAAAATGTGAAACAGCCTTAGGTACATCTAATTTAACTGAATAAAATTGTTTTACAAATACTATAGGAACTTATCATTGGTTAGCTGAAAGCAAATACACAGTATAAGGAATATGTTTTCCATGTTCTTTGAGGATAATGAAATAATCAGAAATTTGTTTATGTGAATAATTGGTTGCATAATTGGATTGCATCTCTGCTAAAATATGTACATGGTAATTAAATAAGTGTGTTTCAAGTTAATGTAGTTTACTTAATGAATAATAATCATTATGTGCTTAATCTCCTGTTTGCATGTATATTTTTGGTAAAGGATGTATTCCTTTCACTAAATGTTCAGATATTAGAGGTAGCAATTAATTCTAATGTATTGCATAATCATTTTAATGTCCCAGCAGTAATGGATAATATTGTACAACACTTCCTATTGATAATTCAATATTCTGTTAATAATAGGGTGATGCATATACTTGTGGTAATGCATTAATTGGAAATGGATAATGTTATTGGAGTAATTAGTCAAATCAATGTTAATATTCATCTTCATGTTATAGTTTCAGTATGTAAGAATGTTTATAACTAAAACATTCATGTTATTATTCTGGTATGTATTGTTACCCTATATATTGTTCACATTTCTAATCTGTCTCAGATTGCACCTTTTATTTTGATTATTATTCTGGATCCTATCAATATTGTTATTGGAATTATTAATATGGTTATTGTGATGATGAAAAACCATATGAATTAGATTTTTCATCTTGTTATACTAGTACTCAAGGAAAATATAGATGGAGTAGTTAAGACTCTAAAGTAGGAGTATGTACTTAATGTGCTGCAGTACTTACTCCTAATAAACGAAAATGGTGTTCATGTGATTAATTAATATATTAAGGTGATTGTGCTACTGCATCTGATAGTTGTTTATGGAATCCACAAAAATCTCAATGTGTAGTATTAGATTGTTCAATGTTGAAAACTAGAAATCTTTGTGTTGAAAATTATAATTGTCATTGGATATAATAACAAGATATTATGTAATGTTTACCTTTTACATCCTGTGATAAATTACCTGGATCTAATTCATATATGTGTATGCTCTATTCATAAAGATGTACTTAAACAGATGGTAAATTTTGTAAGGAACTCTCTTATGCAGACACCAAACAAAAATGTTCATCTATAGCTGATTACACTAATTGTTATTTAACTGTTGCTTCTGATGGAGTTTGTCGATGGAATACATAAACTTAAACTTGTTATGCATTATCATAATGTAATTAAATTACTGAAATGGCTCTCTGTGGAATCAATAATTATGCTTGTTACTGGAATTTCCAAACTAATACTTGCACTTCTTTAACTTGTTCCATGGTCACAACATAATCAGATTGTTCATACTTTGATCAATATCTCAATTTCAGTTTCCAAATATAAATGTGTTTCTGGAATAATACTTGTTAAAATGCAACAAATAATGAATTAACATCCTCAGATTGTTTCACAAATACTGCCAGAACATATAGATGGTCCAAAAATAATGACACTGATGGTTCATGCTAATCCTGTTAATATTCAACCATTTTCACCATTGGTTACATCATCCTAATATCCTTAACATAATGAGTATTTAAATCAATATCAATATTCCCATATAATTATAATTTATTAATATTTTTTAAGAATACTCATCTTAGAAACAATTCCAATCTATATATCTTTACTAAATTAAGTATATTTTTAAGTACTACTTAATGAATAAGGATTGTTTTCCTACTTTTGATTTTAATATTAAATTTTTGTTAATCTAAATTAGATATTAGATTTATTCTTCTTAGATTATTGAATAACTAGTAAAATTTAAATCTAACAAAATTATCAAATTATTTAAATAAATTGATCAAGCAATCATGAAATCGTTTCTATTTATAAATGTTATTTTTAACAAAAGAATTTAATTTCTTAAATATTTGATATTTTAGATTTGATTTTTTAATTAAAAATGGAAGATCAAACCATGGTTCTACAGAATAATATATAGGTGTACATATTCTAATACAAATTAGACCAAATTATTATAGAATCATAAAGTTAATCATATTTAATCAATAAAAATATAAATTTTATAAGATCTATCAACTTACCAATAGATTATTAATTTTATTTCAACAAATTAAATTAATACAATAATTAGTTTAATCAAACTATTTTTTTAAAGTAAGTTCCAATCTTTATACAGCTTATTTAGTTTTTATATGCAATGAATTAATTACGTAAAACTAGTAAGTAACAAAAAATCTGCAATGCATAATGATTCAATAATAACAAATTACCCTAAAATTAGTAAATTTTTATAATATATCATTTTTAAGTACTAACTACCATCAAATTGTGGTCTCATCAATAAATTCTTTTCGTCTCTCATTCATCTCCTATTTGGAGGCACAACTCCTCCAAATAGGAGATGAGCTTATAATTTAGAGTTTGTTAAATCGTATCTTAATTTATTTAGTCATCATAGTCCAACAAGTCTTTGAGCAGCACAGGATCATATATCTCTACATACACGAAGGAATATTGCCAGACGAATTTTGATCACTTTTCCAGCCATGTTTA
>JPFL01000117.1:77467-162354 GCA_000733385.1 Paramecium biaurelia
CCCAACCCCAACCCCAAACCCAACCCCAACCCCAACCCCAACCCCAACCCCAAACCCAAACCCAAACCCAAACCCAAACCCAACCCCAAACCCAAACCCAAACCCAAACCCTGAGAAATCAATACATTTTTAAACCTAAAGATATGGTTGATGTCTAAATATTAGGTGGCTTTTAAAAACTACAAAGTAAAATTAAACTTTGCTGTGAAAAAATTAAAATTCAAATTTTTTAATTGATAAATGTATATGAAATTACAAAAAATTACTGAAATCGACTGCTCACTAGTTAATGTTTCTCAAATTAAAATTTGTTTAGTTATTAAATAAAATAATACGCTGAATATTAATAACCAGAAATCTTTTGAAAACTATTCTTCATTTGAAAACAGTAGTTTCATCTAAAAGTAATTGTATAAATATATTAATGGAGCTTTTTTATATTGAACTCGATATATTAAAATCAAAGAAAAACTTAGAGATGAAAAGATATAGTTGGATAAGTAAAGTTCTGAATGTTTTGAAATATATTAAAGAATTATCGTTAAGGACGATTTTCGATAATAAATTACACTTTGCAATATATATAAAAAATAATTCACAGACTCTTCTGATATTGGACATTAAAAATAATGAATAAAAAAAAAACTAGATCAATTGAATTATATTGCCTTAGGAATTTTAGATTTAATTTAATTATTAAACTTTCTAATTTATATTAAAGTGTTTAAGTTTTTTGTAAAATACTTAAATAAATAAAGTTCATGAAAGAACTACAATTTAATTTTTTTCTATAAGATTATTAATTCTGTAAACTGCACCTAAGCCAAGCAATCCAAAAACCTGTAATAAAATTAAAGATATGAAGGTGTTGTTATTAAAATTACAAGATATAAAAACTAAAGCTAAGGTGGCAAATGAAATAGAGTAAATAAAGTACATTAAGTCTACTAGGTATATGAGCTAGGTTTGATGAATAAAAATACTTTAGGAAATCTTAAGGTTAAAACAGATATCACAGTTGAAGTCATTGCTGAATCACAAAATCCTGTTGCACATGAGAATACCAATACTAAAATTTCATACTAAAAATAATATGAGGTCCAAGCAACAAAACAGCCAAATTAGAACATATAAAGAATGTAGATAAGGGCACTTATAGTTTATACGTATTGTTTACTTAATTTTATCTTTTGAATCTCCTAGCCAACCTATTCCAAATGAACCAAATAATTCACCAACTCCTACATATAAATAACCCTATAGTACTAATCTAGCTTGAAATGTCAATTTTTTAATTCCTGGATAAGCAAAAAATGGAAAAAAATATATAAATAAAAATGCTTAAATACAGGCAATAAAACAGAGTAAAAGCAGAACTGCCAAAAATCCTTCATTATATAATTTATCTAAAGTCAAGAATATATTCTAAAAGTAATTTCGACTTTAATATTCTTCAATTGATATAGAATTTTTGGTTTAATGATTTGTTGATTCTAAGAGTTCTACTAAACTTTGATCTTCTATTGAGAAACATTATAATGTCATAATTGATTTAGTATTAGAATTTTAAAACATTTAAGATTTAAATAAATGTAGATCTACAGCTGATTTTGATTGTGATCTAGAAGCATCTTATTCATTTTTAAATGTATCACTTTCATCATCATTATCAGTATTGATATAAGTTGATTTTAAAAGTAATTCTCTAATACCACCTGTTACTTCTAATTTTGATTATTTTTAACTTTTGGTATTGAAATATTCAAATATTGTTTTATGAAATTTATCATATCGACCATCAGATTTTTCAGGTACTGTCAAATAAAGGAGACTTACAATAAGTTGTAATAGAATAAGTAAACCAAACACTTTTGATATAGAATTTTCAGAACTCATATTATCATATGTAATGAATATTTCACCTATCAAACTTCCAAGCAACCATTATAAGGAATGACTAATTAAAATGATTATATATTACATGAAAAAAAATGAACCATAATAAATCACTTTTTCTTGATTTTTTGAAAGATTGGATAAATAAAATAGCATGGTAAATAGTAATATTGATTGCATTAAACCAGCAATTATAGATACTATAGTTGCACATAAATATATTAGAACTTTATTACAACCAGATGATAAAGAATCTTTACACAAACAAGCATAGGGAGCTGGTGTCAAGAATATTATGGGACCAAGTGAAGCTATTAATAAAATATATCTGAATTTCATTTTGCCAATTATATTAGGTATAAATGGAAGACTTAAAGGTCCTACTAATTGAAATAGAAACCATCTAACAATATTTCTAAATAAAAAGATTACTAAAAATTAGCCAAGTTTAATGAGGTGTAATCCAAATTGGATTTGCTTTCTGAAAATGAATAGATGTATGCACATGTTAAGAAAATTTTACCACACATATTAAATGATCCAAAGAGAAGGTAGATAAGGCAAATATAAATAACTAACCATAAAGTTTTTTATGAGCTTTTTTCTCTAACTTTCAAATTTCTCTTGTATTTTTTAAACTCTGATTCATTCATATTATTAAAATTATATAAAATGCATAATCAACAAATCTACTTGTCAACAATTTATTTTTGTGTTCAGAAATTATAACAAACTCTTATCACAATTTAACTCTATTAGTTCATCAATCTATTCTTTGGATCTCACATAATCATTCCATAAAATTTTATTCTACAAAATTTAATGACTCTTTAAACCCTCTGTAATGAACTTCATAATTACCAAATAAAGAAAATTTTATGTATTCCTAGATCTCAACATTTTCTTAATCTTAAACGCTCATTTTGTAAATATTCTTTGAAAACTTAAGGAGGTTAATCACTATTTATGCATTTGTATTCTAAGAATTACAATAATCTAATAAAATATCAGACAATTTTAAACAAGTTTAATATCCCAATGGTGTAACAGAATAATCATATTTTTGATTTGATTGACTAGATATTTTTTAAATTGTAGAAACTAATGCATCATAATATTACTATGCTTTTGTTTTTTACAATAAATTTATCAACTATTTAATAATATCATCATTAATCTCTGAAAATCTTAATGCTTATTCAAACATCTTATTATATTTTAAATAATCAGATGAATTAGCTTACATAAAATCAACTTTTTTTTAATCAGATCCATTTAATCCATCTCCAATTAACTTTTTCTTTCTTTAATTTTCATCTAAATTATATTATTATTTTAATGATGTTATATAATTTTCTACATTTAATTTAGAAAGTAGAGGTCTATCATTTGTTTATATAATAAGTAATTCACTTTATTTACTATTACTTTTATATTATTCTATTTTTTAAGTAATTCCACTAATATCATATTATAAATTTCTTATTAATGATATCTCATACATAAACAGTTTCATTCCAGCATCTTAAACTAATTTTCTCCTATCAATTTCTATATTTAGAAATATATCTTAAATATAAGCAATATCCTAAAAATAAGTGTCTAAATATTAATTATAATAAAGAATAAACTATTTTAAATTAGTTTCACTTTTCTCATGATTTCTCTTCTTAGATGTTATCTTCCCTTCTAAATAAATCTTTTCCTCATATAATGCTTAATTATAATCATCTTATAATGCATGCAATTCCTCGATATTTCTTCTAACTTCCTTTGAATGTTTATTCTATATTTTATTAACCTCATTAATCCATCCTTAATCAAGATTAATTGTGTTTTGTAATTCTAAAACAACATTATTTTTTAACTACTAATACAATTCTCTACTCTACTCACTTGAAATTAGAAGATAATTTCTCACATATTGCATGATATCTGTAAAGCTATCTTGCTATGTATTCTCAACTATAGTACTTAATTCATTTCCTATTTTTATGGTAGAAAATTTACCTATTTTCTCAAGGCTTTTGGAATAAACTTCTTCTATTTCAGCTCTCTGTTGCAGAATATTTAAAAACTCTTAAATTGATTTCTTCTTCTCATTAAGTCGTTGGCTTAATTATTCTGTGATTTAGACTATGTCAGGTTCAAATTTTGAGTTTAACATTTTATACAAATAAAAGTCTTTTTATACAATTAATAGAAATTTATAAAGTATACAATGAATAATATATAAAAATCGATAACACTATGCATAGATCAATGATTATTCTTTGAATTCTACTAATTTTTCATTTATTAAAGTCTATCTCAATTTGAATATCCTTTGAGAATATCTATCTAAATTCCTGTTAAAAAATCTAAATTAATTAACTAAATTGTATTTAATTATCCATAAACTATAAGAATAAAAGCAGTATAAATGTAGAATTAAATTAAGAATGCAGTTTCTTATTTATCATCTAACAATATTATTAAAATAAACTTTAATGATTTTATTTGTCTATTTCATACAATATTAGATAAATATCTATAAGTTAAATTATAGATATCAATAATAGAAATATAGAAGTATTAATATATTTAATACTTAAATTCATTCAATATATTTAATTTAATAACAACTAATCTTGATTGTAATAGATATTATTTGAATTAATTCCTTCTTAAATTTGGATCACTCTTTCTAAATTATAATTAAACTTAAATAAAAACAATTCATAGATTTTCTATTAATTATATAAATAGAATCAAATTAATATGAATCAATGCTTATTCATCCAAAATTTAATAGAATAATTATCTTTTGTTATTAAGACTTTATTTTTCTCAAGGGCCTTCAAAATAATGACTGCATCATCTAAATTCTGTTTAATTAATAAATTTCCTTTTTACCAATCCCACAATGATATACATCCTTATTTTTAAAAAAGATTATTTTGAGCTATTGCAATTAGATTAGAATCATGTATAAAATCTATATTGACTAATCTAACTGAAAAGAGTTCCAATTATCTTAAAATGATTGGAACTTCAACATTCAATAAGATTAAGGAATTTGAAGCTTTTCTATAAGCAAAGAGTAAAATATTACTTTAGTTAGGATACTCTAAATAATTGAAACCATCCTTAAATTAAAATCTTTTTGAAATTGAACAATTTTTATAATTCCATATGATTAATCTTTCATCTGAAGTAGCAACAGCTAAGAAATGATTTGATTGTGATAAAGCTAATGAATAAATTTCACTTATTTGATGTTCTTAAGTAGAGATCTTATATAATAGTTTAAATTCTTCTAAACTCCAAAAACATAAATAATCAGAGGATGCTGCAGATACAAATAATTTTTCTTATTTTTGAATGTGAATAGTATCCACAAAATATTAATGACCTTTCAAAATTTGCAATTTCTGATCACTATCATTAATACATATCACTATGATATCACTTGTTAAACCAAATGCAAATAAAAATTATCCAGTTTAAGAAAACTTAAGTGATTTTAAATAATCAACAGGCAAAATAAATTCTTTTTCTTTTTCAGCTGTAGAAGCAGAATAGAGATGAAGAACTGGATTTGATGATCTAGAGTTTTATTACTTTTAGGTTCCAACTATGATAGCAATTTTGTTAACTTTTAAATTGACATCGCAAATTACAGATCCATCAATAGAGTTTGAATGTAATATCTTTAGATTTTAATACATTTCATCTAAGACTTCCATAACTAATAAATATTAATAGATCAATTTTTATTTATATAAAATTATAATATATAAATATATATATATATAATATTTTGTACCAATCAAAATGAAATGAAGAATCTTAATTCATTAGAATATATTTTACTCATTATCTCATATAAGTTTCAAAATTATATAATAGAAGGAATATAATCTATAGTATAAATCTCATAATTATCATTTATTGATGTTTACCAACTATTGTCCTGTAAGCTCATTATTTTCTTGAGCTTTAGGAGGTTTGCTCAATCCACTTTTTCCTAGATGAAGAAGATTGCCACTAGCATTAACTATACCTGAACCAGCCCACCATATACCGTATCCAACTGAATTAACTGTTCCTGTTACTACATTTTTAGTTCCACTAGCTATAGTAATTGTACTTAAAAACCTAATTTGTTAATTAGACCTGTGGAATTGGGATTTGAGTCTTCATCAAAGTTGTTCATCTTTTTGTAAGTTTTTTTATTAATAAATTAAATTAATTAAAATTATTATATCAAGAACTGATTATTTCTTCTAGTTGATGCTATTAATAGATAATTTAATACATTAATTTTATTCAGAAATTGTTTATCTTATGAACTTGTTGAATCTATGAGTAATTAAATTTCTGAGAATGGATGATCTACATTACTTATTATTAAACAGTACTTAACCAATTAATCAATTAAACCAGAGTTAATAGCTATGTAATAATATTATAAAGAAAACCTTTAAGAATTGCATTCATCAATTATAAACATCTTAACTTTTCTCTTGGATAACTCATATATTCAATTTTATCTAATTCATTTAAAGCTTCTGTAATTCGTATTATTTATTAAGAATTGAATTCTGGAATCTAAAGATCTTTATGTAATTCATTTTTGATTTAAATATTATTTCTATCTATTTTTTTAGATCTGAATAATTCATTCTATTATTTATACATATTTTAGTATTATGGTAGGATACAATGAGATAACTTTAAATAAAAATATTTTTCAATTGAAATCTTACAATAAGGCATTATTTAAGTTGTTTCTTATTTACCAAAATTGAAAGATTGAAATAATGTTTCAACAATTTGATTAATGAATGCATTTAATTATTAAACATTTTATTTAATGTTTGTTTAGTCATTAGAAAGATTGTTTTATAATTTTTGAATATATTCTGCTACTTTCTTCCCTAGACCATAATTTGAAGCACATAATAATTTATGAAACATATAATATGCACTAGTTTCTAAATAATATGGGTTTTGATTAGCAGGATTTTCCATCTCTTCAGAAACATTTACAATCCCAACAAATTCAGATGCTTCATTCATCATGTTTTAATCTTAAGATTTCTTATTACGCAATTTATCAATTTTGGACAAGAAATAATTAATCAATTCTTAATTTTCATCATAATGTCCAGTGATCCCTCTTATTGAAACTATTCTAACACATTTGACTTAATTTGTATCAATTTAAATTTTAACTAAACATATTTACTCAAAAGTATTTTCTTATATGCAAACCAATCTTTTTATAGTATTCTTTATCACTGCTACATTTTCCTTAATTGCTATAATCTAATTTGAATCCTTCTCTAATATTTAATATTATCTATTATAATAATTTTAAAACTTTACTTCTTTTTTGTGCAACTAATAAATAAGTCTAATATATGACTAGTAGAAACCTAGAAAGGTAATTCAATAATTGAGTTTGGTTAATTTATCATTAGTAATTTAATTTTAATATATAATAAACTTAATTAGTAACTTTATGAAATGTTAATAATTAACTTCAAAATCTTATAATAAGTAGTTTTATTTAAGAATGAATTTTAAGTTAGTTTACAATACATACTTAAATATAAGAAGATGAATTTAAATACATTTTTTCAGTAAAAAGGGGTTCAAGATAATTGGATAAATGATATTCTCATATTAAAATTAAGAATAATTAAAAAAATCAAAGTTTATAGCAATAAAACTTTACATTATTTATTCTTTTTATATATACAAAATTCAACATTTCCTACATATTTCCATTTATATCCATGACAAATGGAAAAACTAATTAACAATTAATAGTCTCCTAAAATTTAATTATGATTTTGAATCTGATTGTGATGAGAAAATAATATACTTTTTATTAATAAATTTTTGTCAGTTAAAATGTCTAGCACTAAATTAAGAAGATTAAGCTAATAAGATGGGGATGGATCAAAATTAAGAAGATTTAATGTCCTTTATCCAAAAACAATAATTTAATAACATGTTTTGGATATTAAAAGAGAGAAGGAACTAAAAAAATAAAGGAGATTAGAATTGCAAGAATAATAGTAAATATTTTTGGGTTTATTAGGAAGAATACCATAATGTCTACATGCAAAAAGAGTGTTGCTTCAACAAGTAAATCTAAATAGACTCAAAGAAGATTAATAAGTTCAATAAATAATAATTTACTGAATTTTAAGACTCCTACATCAAGGATGTCTGATTATAATACTCGTATATCATCAAGGCTTTCATCAAATTCTCATTATGAAGGAGTCAAGCTAATATTCTTAAAAACAAATTTCAAGCGACCTAAATATTAAGAACAACAATTGATAATTGTAGATCCATATCTAGAAAATAAAGAAAATTTTTCAAATGTTTATAATTTGAGACCAAATAGAACAATTGAGAAATTAGTTACAGATAGGAAAAAGAGTTATAGTACAAATAAGAATTTCTTATTGAAATCTCCTAAATCACATACTACTTTATTGAGTATAAGATCATTAAATTTTTTATGAAGTGCTGATTCTATATTTGTAAATTACATGTTTTTAATAATTCTTTATTAAATATAAATTTTTGTATTTTAGATAATAAATAATGCATAAATAATATGACTTGTAGTTATTCAGTGGTGCCATAATATAAATGAAGCACTTAAGTACAAATGATTACCTCTTTTCAAATCGAATTAAGTTAACAAGTGGGTAAGGGAAATAATCTAAAAATAATTAGATCTAAAGAGATAATGTTAGGATGTACTAAAAACTAATATTAAGAAGGGACAAAATTTGAAATTCACTTGGCATATACAGATTTCGGAAATATGCTTTATTAACCGATAAAATATGGAGACCTTGTTTATTTAAAATAATTGGATTAAATAGTGACAATGTAATTAATTTAATTAATATAGTAATATGAATAACAAATCATAAACATAAAATTAAAAGGAAGCTATGTTAATGGAGAAATAAAATGAAATTATGGGTTCTTAAATTTTTATAATCTCTCCTTCAGAACTTTGGTAAGGTTCAATTTAAAAAATTAAAGAATCAACAATTAATTAAGCTTCAATCATAAGATTGATTAATATAACGTCTAATTTATCTTTACATTCGAATTCAAGTAATTTTAAATAGAAAGATTTATCTGATTGTGTAGAAGTAACTGGATGTAGTGAAAGAGATTAAAATGATGATTGGTTTGTAAACATTCATGATATTAATCTAATGAATGGAATAATTCATTTATTGCCTAGATTTTGCAAACCTATTTTTCATGGAAGTCTAGTAATAATTCGAAATGCATTTTTGGGTACAGCTTTACATTCTCATTCAATTCTATTAAAATCTAAAAATTAGGAGGTTACTACTAATCCTGTAATTCCTAGAATAGGTATATCAATAGTTTTATAATTTTAGCAAATGAACTTTGGGAAGTTGTACTTATGAAAATTGAGGGAGAAAGAAAACGTTCAATTGAGAATTAATTGTTATATGGTGAAAAGTTTTCTTTATTGCATTCAAACACAAATTAATTTCTAAAATATAATAAAGGATAATCGAATTCAGATAAAACATTTTAAGTTTGCTGTTCTGATGAAAATCTATTCTTAGAAGAATGGTCTATTATTCCAGTAACTCAATAATAAACTCCAGCAGTTTTTTGTAATGACTTTTTTCTAATTCAAAATAATACTTGTTAATAATATTTGACTTCAATTGCTGAACCCTCTTATACAACTAAATAACAATACAAAACATTTCTAACCTAATTACCAACCAATGCTTCAGTATGGACTATTGAAGCTGTTTTGAATAATAAACAAAATTATTCATGATTTGATTTAATCTCTATGTTATTTATAATTTATTTCAAAACAGCTAAAGTTGATTAATCAAATGAAATATCTAATTTAGATTAGAATCATATAAAATACTTCTTACAATATCATTCCTTAATTTTTTGGATTCTGTCTAAGGTAATTTCTAAACCAAGATGCCTTATAAAGTTTAAAGCTGTAGAATTTAATTAAATAAATATAATAATTTCATTATCCTCTTATTCTAAATCAGTTCCACCTTTCTAAACAAAGGTCTTTTGTAGACATAATATCCAAAAAGGATAAAATAAAAATATTTTCAAGTCTAAAAATATCTTAACATTTTCTAGATGATTAATAAGTTCTTATATCTTAATTTAATATACTGTATTTTTAGTAGAGTAATAATAATACACTATTATAATTTAAAAAAAAATCAAACCAATGTAATCCAAATACAATTAAAATTGAATTAGATCGTTTAATAAAAATAATGAAAAAAATAAAATCACAACTGACAAATATATGAATTTATAGCTTGGTATAATTTTTAATAAATTACAATTTATGGATTTTAATAATAAAATGATAAATAATGAAATAATTGTTATATTATATTTACTTCTAAGAAATAATTGATATATCATTTTTTATGGTTTTTAACTTTAATTTCTTCTCTTAATTGTTCTATAAGCTTTTCTTCTTCTAATTCATCTTCTTCATCTTCTTTTATGGGTAATTCATCAAACATATCTTCGTCATCTTTAATTGAAGATTAATCCATAGAATGATTAGTATGAGATTAAGTAAGTTATTTTTTTGGTTTGACTCTTACATTTCTTTTTAAGAATTCTTAATCTTTAATATCAGAAACTGCATTAATAATTGATTAATGTAATAATTCTCCTTATTGCTAAAATAAAATTGAATAAAAATACAGTCACAGTTAAAATTAACAATTTTTCCCTAACCGCATCAATGATGGTTTGAAATCCTTAATTTTTTTATAATCCTAATTTTTTTAAACCTCTAGACATCCAATTTTTAAGTTTATTCTCTAACAATCCAGCAATAGTGGCTTTTTCTTCTACTTCCAAAACTAATTTATCTTATTCAAATAAATCTTCCTTCTATCTATATGTTTCAACCTAAAATTCTTTATCCATATCAGTATATTGTTATTTTAAATTTGAAAATTATGTTTGGAGTTCTTAGTTTTCATTTTTTAATACGCTAATTCTCTTTTCATAATCAGATATTGAAATTAATAGGTGAGCATAAGTTTATTCCCTTCCCAAGAACTTTTAAACAATTTCATTAGCATCAGTAATCCCTGTTGATGCTTTAATCTTTTAAAATGTCATTTCTAAATCTTGATATTAGGCTATTCCTCTTTACATTTTGTTTTTTAAAAATGAATTGAGAAATTTATGAACCAAAAGCAATTTCCTCCATTTTTTAAGTGCACTATCTTTAATATCCTTTGCAGCAACTTCAGCTATTTCTTATTATCTCTTTATTCTATCATCTCTCTTCTATTCTACATCTTATCTTTATCTTAAATCATCTTTAAATCTTTATAAATTCTTTTCTCTATTCTTGTTTTATTACTAAATCCCTTCAGTAACTTCTTTTAGAGCCATCTATGTTTTACTATATATTTCTTGAATTTATTGTGTTCTACACAATGATATAATTATTATACTTATATGTGCTACTATGATGTTATTAAAGTGCTAATTATAAATGTCTTTCATATTAGTTTGCTCTAAGCTAATAACTCAATTAATCTTTCTTCATTCTATTTAACATATGTTCAAAGATTTTCCTATCATATTAACTTTCACTTAAAAGTTTATGCTAGTCTTCTAATTTTTACTGTAATTCTTTCCCCTTTGTTTATAAGTTATTTTAAGTTTGATTATATTAATCTACCGAGATTGTCATTTAATCAATTTCCTTTCTCATATTTTCTATATCTTTTTCCCTCTTTATCCCATTTATTTTCATTGAATCACAACTTTTTTTTAACTCTGTAAGATTAACATGAACTTCATGAGCTTCATTTACTTTCTACAATAACTAGGCATAAAACCTTCTAATCTTCAATTTATTTAGGATAATAATCATCATCAAAACCCAAAACAGATTAAAGATCATTTTTTTTTATTAATTTGTCAACCGACTTTATCACAGCTAACTTTCGATATTTTTCATAATCACTCTTCTTACTCTGTCTAGTACTTGATTTATTTGAATATAAACGTATCTATTTGGTCATATGCTAATATTTACATCTGGAAGTTCCACTGCAGACATACTAATATATCAAATTATAAAAAAATTATTCATTCTAACTAAAAATAATTCCTATATATTTTCATAATATCTTTCATTATATTATATATTCAAATGAAAATAATCATATTACAAGAGAATTTCAACCTTAGACAAATATTATGCGTTTAATGCATGTTTTGTTTATTTTATAAATTAACTTGATGAGGTTAAATTAAAAATGTATTTCCCCAGATTTTAGAAATAAAAACATTATATAAATAAACTTTTAAATAATGCATTCAAGAAATTAAGAGAAGATATTCTTAATAATATTAAGTGGTTTAGAGAGAATATGATAGATTTCAATTTATAATATACTCTAAAAAGGTATTATATTACGTGAAGAATTTATAATTGTGTACAATAATTTGATAACATGATATAATAAAAATGAGACATCAATATTAATTGTAACAGTCAAAACATAAATAGAATTCATTTTGAATTAGTTAAATAAAATTAAATAACTTAAATTTATTAATGACTTCAATTCTTTTTAAATAACTTGAATTTCTTGTTAATCAGAACAAGAAAATATGCTGAAAATTAATTTATTCAATATTAAATACATAATATATATATATGAATCAAATTTTTAAATCAGTTTTAGGAATGATTTAATTCAAAAAATCTGATATTAATTGATTAGAGTTTAAGTATACTCTTTATAGAATGTTGTTTATGACTATTTCCTTAAATATTCATTTATAACTATTAATATTTTTTTATAAATTTAACACTAAATAAATTAAATAAAATGTAAGAACGATTTAAAAAAGAATTGGTCTCTCCTTAATTTAAAGATTTAGAGTAAGAGCTTTCAACTTAAGAATGCCGAAAATTCTCAAGTGTATCTGCTGCTGAATTAAACACACCTGAAACAAAATACAGATCAACTATAGGACCTAATAAAATGGACATGTCTAAGGATGCAAATTCGTTGCATTTTAGGAACAGAACAGCCAAATTTGAAGATGAATAAAATCAACTATATATGGAAATTAAAAATTTATACGAAAAGAGATAGTTCAATGTCCCTACTCTTGTGGAACCAAAAATCTTATTTAAGACAGAAACTTTTCCAACTAAATTTATGTAAATTTTTATTATCATAGAAATTCTTATATAGTATCAAGAGAAAATAGAATGAACCTCAATAATAATCGCAATTTTAGGATTAAGTGTTGATAGACAAAATGCATTAAGCTAATTAATAAAATTTAAAGAATTTATTTTCTCATCAATTTTGATATTATTTTAGAAATATATTATAATATTAATTGATCATAATAGAGATAATGATACTATTATAATAGATTTTATAAAATTGCTTTGTTCCATTATAATTTTTTAATAAGTCAAAATTTAATATTTAGTAAATGTAGTAATAGATTTTAAAATACTTGTTTTGTTTCTCCTTTGTTGAATAATGAAAACTTATTTGGTTTCATTAAATGTAAGTTATATTTAATATAATTGCTTTAATTGACACTATCAGTGCATCAGATAAGAAGAGAATTTAGGATTTTTAGATCAAAGATTTAGACTCGCATAAGAATAATAAATATTTAACATTATACTCAAATTAATAAATAAGGTTAAAGAGTCCTAATTATTATGTTAGAATAATATTATGAATCCCAAAATAGAACTATGCTCTTAATATTTCATCTGTAACAAAATTCATTAGTTTAATAAATTATATGTGAATGGGATCGATAAATTTAAGAAAGTAAATATTAAATGAAATGTAAAATTTCTAAAACAAATAGATTTTGATTATGATTTAAAACATTATTAATCATTGTTAATCTTTAAAAAACCTCTATGGAATTCCTTTTTCTGGGTTAATCTAATTTGTTTAATATATAGATACTTTATAAAATAATTTTTTGCAAAATTCTTCGAGTTAAGAGAAGGGAATAGTTATAACACCAAGTCCAATATAATTTGCCATATTATTTAAAGCACTGGCTGGTAAAGCGGTTAATTATAGTAATGATGAAGTAATTCCACAAGTAAAATCATAACTACCCTCTATTAATCCATATAACTAAATATAAACTATTATATCTTACAAAACCATTATTTGAAATGAAAGGCTTACTAACCATATTCACTATAGCGTCAGTAAATGAACTAGCTGCTTTTGTTATTTCAAGCGAACTATATGCTTAAAGCAAAATACCTAAAGTTGATAATTATTAGCTTTTTAAAAATTAAATAAAATCTTATTTTGAAGTTTGATTGAACTAATAAAAATATAAAACCTTATTCGTAGCTAAAATTAAATTGTTAAATGATCCAAATTTTAAGACTTATGTTTTCAATCCTTCAACATCCAAACCTTCTGAATCAAATGAAACTATAAATTAAATTGGAAATAGTTCAACTTATAAATTGAAAGGCTTCTTCTATTATATAATTTCAAAACATTCATCATCATCCTCATCATTCATAAATTAAGTAGATGCTTCTTTATTTTTTGTTTATAAGGATTTAAGTAACTCTTAAAATTAATATCCAGACAAGCAAACTCTTATAGGTTTTAATTATAACAGTAATGCCAAACTGTTTTAATCATATTAAATTATCAAATCTAAAAATACATTTTCCTTTATTTGGGTACTTTAGAAATTTTCTATTTCATTAAAATCTTCTTCATCAAGTATATATTTAAATTTACTCTATTCAAGTCTATCTAAAATTTATGCTCTAGCTAATTTAACTTGGAAGCATTTCTCTCCTAAATCTAGTTATGTATATAAGATGATCAATTCAAAAGTCTGACATTCATTTGTTAAAGATATTTAATCACATCGGATCTCAAAAATCTTTTATTTCATTTCAATTTTATCTAATTTTTAATAATTATTCTTCTCATTCACCTATTTACTATTTTTCTAAAAATCCTTACTGATTTATTCATAGTGATCAATTAAATCAACAATTATCTATTTAGATATACGGAAAAATTGAATAGAATTGATTTTCAAAAATTTATTATTCAATAATTAAATTTATTAAATCTATCCTATCTTCTAAAATTCATCTAATTATATTAGTTAATCATTTCTATTAGCTATATTGCAATTTTAAAAATAATGTTAAATTTCTTCAATTTAAATTAAATCTTATTTGATAATTGTATTATTAATTACTAAAATTGATCTTGTCCAAGATTAATATTAATCTTTTAAGTAATTCAATTTAGCTTAACCTTTTTTCAAGAGAATAATTTCCTCATTGTAGAATGGTAAAATATCAATCATTAATGATTTAAATAAAAGTGTAACCTCTGATTTCTCATTTTGAGATTGATTTTATTTTAAAGGAGGATTTAAAAATTATATTGAATTTCTGAATTTTGTGATACAAGAGATCAATAAATCAAAATTGAAATTTGTTAGGTTTAACTTAAGAGCTGAAAACTCAAGATTTATTTTATTTTATTTCATAATTAGATTGAATATCCATTTATCCTTAGCTTAATTCATCAATAATAATTATGAATTATTCTTATAAAACCCATTTAAATCTTCTAATAATATAAATTAGTAATCTATAGTAAAATAATACTTGAATTAATTGAAGCATAAAAACAGAGTTTAATATAAAGTTACTTCAATTATTTTGATTTTTGTGCTAAAATAAAAATTCTACTGCTTTTTCTAGTTACTTTATTATTTTGAATTATCATTAAACACCACATTTAGTTAAGAAATCATTTTGTAAAATTTATCAAATGAGTTATGATTTATGATAACACTATCTATTTATAATTCTAAATGCTACTCTTGCTTTAATTTACATTCTTTTAAATATTGAGTTATTTGTGCTTAATTTATTTCATTAAATTTCTTTAAATTCGAAGTTTAAGTTTGTAGTTGTGATCCAAAATAACCATTCAAATTATATATTTATATCTAATTTTCAAAACCCCATATACTTTGACATCCAAATTTAAATTAGCTTCTATATTGATACACTAATTCAGATTTTTATTCATTTGCTTCTGGAGTTGCAAGAAAGAAATCTAGAATATCTAATTATATATAATCTTCTTCTATTGTATAATTATTTTAATTTATTGTAGGTAAAGTATTTTTCAAATGATAAAAAATAGAAAAATTAGTTTTCGATATTTTGAATTAGATTTCTGATTTACTTTGGTTAATTTGTTTTGCTGAATTTTGAGTATATATATTAACGATTTTCATAATAAATTAGAGTTAAATTTGGTCAACAATTAAGTTAAACGGTGTTATGTCCATGACAATAATGTTATCTCTAATTTCAATTTTTATTGGACTAACAAACTAAGTTTATGAAGCAAATATTGTTGGTTCTAAAATTTCAATTTGATACTATTCTTTATTTAATTCCTGATTAAAGAACTAATCTCTCCCTGTTTTAATAATTATTTTGCATAAAAACTTTTAAGAACCAATCATAACAAAATCTTATTCTGAAATTTAAATGAAATCTCTTGTACTACTAAATTATGGTTCTATTTTCTATAACTCATAAATTAGTACAGAATTAATAAAGATATTTAATTTAGTATTTTTTACTATTCTTATATCACAAAATGAAACTGAGTAGTAATTTTCTAAGTCAACCTTAAAATTTCTTTCTTTATAATTAAATTATTAATCTGTTTCAATAGAAGTTATATAAAGAGTTAAACCTTAAAAACTAGCAATTAAAAATTCCTTTTATTCATTCATATATTTAATTGAAGAATATAATTCTGTAATTTTCGAATCAGGTATATTTTACACAATAAAAGTGCTCTCAAAATATTCTTCATTATCTAGAATCTTATCATGATAAGATTTTTTATAATACTCTTCTAATTTATATTTATTTAAATTAATAACTTTAGAATTGTCTCCAAATGATTACTTATTTGAATTTCTAATTTATTAAAGATAATTGCTTTATCTTAATGCTTCTTTTATTGTATTTTCTCTCTACTCTAAAACTTATGCACTCTAAGCAAATAATTACATTATTTGATCCAATTAATTTAGTGATACTACTATTTATAATTATGAAGCTTAAATTGTTATTTTTGGTTCTGAGTCCTATTTTAGATAAACATCTAATTTTAAAGCATTATCCATTTAACCTATTTATTTAGTGTCATCAAGATAGAATTTTAGTTAATCAACAAGACCTAAAAAAAGGATTTAATTGCTATTTTAGGGCTTTTGCATTATGCAATTGATTTTATTTAAGTAAAATGAAATACTGGTTGTTTTATTTGAATTTAATTTGCCTACAAATTTTATCCTTAAATTTTTAATATCAATTTTTATATTCCCAAAAATACTATCAATAATTCTTAAAACCATCACAGTTTTCGATGATGTTTTATTTGATCCATTTTATTAGATTGGAGATTTTATTTCATTTTAAAAATAAGAGTCACTATCTTCACGCTATATTCATAAATAATTATTACTAAAAATTCCTTTTTTAATTACTCCATCTATATATGAACACTTTGATTTACTAAATTTTCAACTTCTAATGATTCTAAAACTTCTTCCTATTAAATTTAAGTATTTAAATCTAATACTAATTCTACATCAGTCATTTATAAATGCAGCTTTTCTAGTTTTATAAATTCTATCATTAGATAAGATTATATACTAATTTGAAATTCCTTTAAAGTGTTAGTTTTAAGCATTCCATTTATATATTTTGTGTTTAATTTAACATCTGTAATTCCTTTATTTAAATCTTTTATGGCAATTTTCTATTCAAAGATGTTTTCAAAATTATAGTCAATGAAAGGTTATAATGTTTTTTCAATAATTTTTGACTTCGCTTTAGATGCTAGTCCACCAATAAAGGAAAACATATTATCAAACATTTTGATAAATATAAAAATTATAATAAACTATCAATCATAATTAAACTATATTTTATTAGAGATATAAGAATACTTCTAGTAGAATGGTTATTATTTTAACTAACTGAGTTAAAAGAATTAGTTATCTGGATTTATGATTGTTATATCACATAAATTTTGATTATCAATTTAAAGTATTTATGATCTTCATTATAAGTCTAAACAAATGTAAATTAGTAAAGATTGTTATGTGAAAATTAATTATAAAATGATGATTAAATAAAAATTAAATAAAATAGAATTTAAAGGAAAAATAAGAATTGAACATAACTAATTAAATATAGAATTAAAGTTTTCAGAGTTTAGAATTTCCAAAAAGAGGTTTTTTAAGAAGATAAAAACAATAATCCTATAAATTTATTTGATGTTTATTCATATACCAGCGAAAGATTTATATATTAGTGAACCTGATCCTGAAGATTTTGGGAATCCCAAAAATGACGATCCAAAAGTTAATTGGTTAAAGAGTAGATTTCACTTTAGTTTTGCAGGTATTGATTATAAAAATTGAAGAATACCATGATCCGACAAATTAATCATTTGGAGTAATAAAAGTGATTAATGATGACTTAGTTTAACCCAATAGAGGTTTTGGTGAGCATCCTCATTAAAATATGGAAATTGTTACCTACATTGTGTAAGGAGAATTAACTCATGGAGATTCAAAAGGAAATAAAGAATCACTTGGGAGAGGATCAACATAATATATGAGTGCAGGATCAGGAGTTTATCATTCTGAATTTAATTTATCAAAAAATGATGTTTGTAGATTCATATAAATTTGGATAAAGCCAAGATAAATTAACTCAAAAGTCTAATATAAGAGTTATCGTGGACAAAATAATTAAGCTAATAATAACTGGTTCCATTTAGTTGGAGACTTGTAAGAAAATTCATACGCTCCAGCTAAAAT
Organism: Paramecium biaurelia; assembly: GCA_000733385.1. Lineage (NCBI taxonomy): Eukaryota > Ciliophora > Oligohymenophorea > Peniculida > Parameciidae > Paramecium > Paramecium biaurelia. The sequence goes on from JPFL01000117.1 coordinate 96,377, forward strand.
TAATCAAGATGCTAATATATGGATAAATGAATTTACAACTGAATAAAGATTTGAAGTATTTATTAACAAATAAATTATAGATCAAAGATGGTAGATAAGCCTACCTATTATGTATTGAAGGTTAGTTCGAGTTGAATATTGATTCAATATTACCTTTGCAAGAACTCAAAAGCTAATTAGTAAATTAGCATGATGGTGTAAAGGTTTTCAAAAGTATTATTCTCAAACCAAAAGACAAAGTTCATGTCTTATTGATTGAGTTGAAAAAGTGATTGACTATCACCAATATGATATATAATATAAGTATCAAATTATAAAAATTTAATTTTATATCATTTTACTTTCCTTCTTCTATAAAATAAAACATAAGCTGCATCTGTCACTGGATTAGATCTTAATTCTTTCACTTAAGAATCATTAAAATCAAACCAGGTATTATATATTGGATTCTTTGCATAAGCTGTGTAGTGTCCTCCTCCCATACCTCCATAGTGATTTGAAACTGCAAATAAGTCATAGACATAAGGTTGTTGAGATTCCTAAATCATATATGTATAAAATTACTTTTTCTAAAATGAATGGTTGAATATTGAAATTTTCAAGAGGGAAATCCACATATTGAACTATCTTAGATACTCCTCCTACTTGGTAGGTTCCATAAAATTAAGTTACTCTTGTTGATCGAAATCTTTTTAGATGTAATATCATAATTTAAGGTGCCTAAATCTAAAGAGATATAATACCTTATATATTTGCATTTGCTTCTTTGCTTTCTAATGTTTTTTACATTTAGAACAATACCATTCATTTCCAACTCCTAATACTTCTTCTTAACAAAACTGATTTAAGCAATCATTCAATGTGATTGTTTACTATAAATTTTGATTAGGAGTTTAGAGTGTAAACTCTGCATCAACACATTTATTCAACTTTAATAGTTCAGCACGTAATTTAAATTATGCATTAAGATTGATGGACTTCCCAGGTACTTCAATTTATTTATCTGTAAAAGGTAAAGGTTTATTATTATCATCTTATAATTAATATATAATTTCTTTAAATTTTAATAATTCCTAATATTCTTCAAATTAATCTTTGTAAATGAATTTTTTTATATTCTTTAAGAACTATTCAAATTCTTTATTTAAATTTAAATTTGATGTAATTTCACTAATCTGAATTAAATGAGTTCTAAAAATCTAATATATAATAAGGTGAAGATCTTAATAAGTTGTTTGACTATCTACATAACAAACTCTTGTAAAAGATATTCTCTGATTTTATTGATTAAGTCTATTTTCTTCTAGTTTTTTAATATTACAGAGAACTTAATGATAAGGCGATTTTATTTTAGAATCATATTTAGAAATTGGTTTATCTATTTTTTCATCATACTCTTCATATAAAAATGTTGTAGCTTAAGTTTCCTTAATTTATTTGATAGTTTATTCTGGAGATATTCCATTATCAGTTATAGCTGAATCTTATAAAGAATAGAATTTTAGATATTCAGCTTTTATATTCTTTATTTTAGAAATAATTTCTATAACTTCTCCAGCTGTCTATGTTGATTGTAAAGTTTATTGAATTTTTAAAGGAGTCTATGTAGAATCTCTAAAAATAAAATAAAATTAAAATTGGATGAATTCTTTGCTTGGAATGGGTAATGAAATCGTAACAAAAGGATCAAAAGTTATAGATACAAAATTACACTCAGGACATTCTACTCTTGATTTAAATTATCCTGTAAAGACATCTGTAATTTTAGAATCATTTCTCTTTTTATGATTTTCCCAATATATATCTGCAAATTCTTAATCACTTTAACCCTTGTATTCTAGATCTGGAATGTAAGGTTTCTTTTTAATCCTATTCAAGTCTTCATGCAATCCATCTAATAAATATGAAAGTAATTCCTGAGAATCCTATTAACTATAACCACTAAATTAAGGAGCTTGGTATGCAATAACCTTTTTAACATTCCAAGGTGCTACACTAGTTGATGTAGATTCATAAAGATCTTTTAATAATTCAGCATAATTGCAAGCTAATCTACCTCCTGTTCCTAATGGATTTTTCTCATTTAAATCTTAAAGATAAGTATTGTATATCATATATTCAGTTAGTTCAGTTACATTACTTAAACATTACAAACTTGAATTCATAAAACAAGTATTTCCTAAATTACTCAATCCACATATTCCTTTGGATGAATTTTTAATTATTTTAGCTGGAGGTCTGACTCTATATTTCTTAGCTAATTGATTGATTAAAGAATCCTTTTCCATAATTTCTAAATAAAAAATGAAGAATTACTTTTACAAGCTTCAATATGATTCTTTAAATCATTAGCTTAACAAGTTTCATTACAATATTTAACACTTCTACATTCACATAAATAGAGTTGAGAATCTTAATTACCACAACTCATGCATTTATTTGGAATTAATATAGATTATAAATTTTCTTTTTTTTCTAATCTATATTAATCTTATTCTAATTCTAATAGTAAAATTTCTTCAGGTCCTATCTCAGCTTACTAATATAAGAAAAAAGAATACTTCTAAAATATTATCTTTACTTAATTTTGTACCTACAACTGATTAACTTTTCATTAATTCTTCTTAGTTAACTTCTTTAGGAATCTTCCAAATATTTCTTATTTTTTAATTAGTGATCCTATTTACTTTATTAATAAGATCTTCCATTCTTTCATTTCCATTAAATTATAAATTTATTATTTTTTGTTAATTTTATGGAAATAATTAACATTTAATTTAAAATAAATGTGTTTCAACTGCATGTTTACTTCTACATAAAATAATTCGTTTTATTTCTAATCCACCAAATAGAGTATATAAAAATCTCCATATCTAACTACTTACAAAGATAAAGTTTTAATTTTCTCTAATAGATTTATTTAAAGCATAATTTGAATAGAATTTTGCTTTCAATGGATCCTTCTCAAATTAAGTATATAAATCAATTAAATCATCATTATATATTGGACACATGTGTATATCAGTATTATTTTAAGTTGAATTTGATATTCTTTCCAATTCTTCATAAGTTTATAGATTGCAATATTATTTAAAAATTTCTACAAATGTTTCATCTTCCATTGAATTCTTTATATATTATTATATCATTTTACATTCTTTTTGGCAATGAAGGATTTTAATAAATCAGGATTTTCCTTTGTTAATTCATAATATTTTGTATATAAACTAAATCGAGCTATCCATTAAGAACTAATTAAATAAGCAGGATAACCTTCTTATTCAAAATATTTATCTTTGTCCTATTTTAGTAATAATTATTATAATTTTTTAGCTAAAACAGCCTTCTCTTCATCATTATACATTTAAAATATTCTCTATTTATTATCAACATAATCTTGTAAATAAGACTTTTTCTACTCCAATATATTCTCTAATTAAGCCCATATTTTTCTATTTTTACTCTGTTATACTTATTTTTAAACAGTTTCTATTTTAAGTATGCATTCTTATAATTAATTCATTTTCTAGAAGGATTGTATCGATATCCATTCTAATTCTAATTTTCTCCATTCTACTTAATCGAATTCGAGCGAATCCTCTGGTGGATTCTCTTAAGAACATCCAAAATAAGAAATTAAATGACTTAAATTAAAATCATTTAATTTATAGCTACAAAGTGCTAATAGTAATAATGTTAACGAACTGATGTCTAATAAATATTAAAGAGAAATATACTGTCAGTCTTTTTTTCTTAAACATTTTGTAAACTTAATTATGTCCTTAGAGATTATTTCAATTATTAACAAACTTCTACTAGATTCTTAATTTAATTTAGTTTGTACTTGTTTACCCTCCAGTCTTTCATATGCTCTCTTTAGAACTCTTTCGTTACAATTATTGATGGAATCCAATAAATATTAAGGACAAATCATTCTGATAATAAATAAAAAGGAATATATATAAATTATATCATGTAAAATACTTTAATCTTTCCTTTTCTTCCTCACTAATTTCTGTTATAATTTACTCTTCTTTTTCTTATTTTGGTGGCCATGATCTGATCATGATAGGTCTTTCAAATCGTTTTTAAATAATAATTTCTTTTTATTATTCTTATTATTTTTTTTACATCTAAATCAAATCTTGTTCTTATTTTTCTTATTTCATTTTATCTTTCTCATTTTTATATACCCTTTCTCTTTATCTAAAACTAAATCTGGTGCAATCTGTCTATATCTTTTTATTTCTAAAATATATTATTCTAACTTTCTTTCTATTTCTTTTAACATTTCTAATCCTGAAACTTCTTTTTTAGGATCTGGATTTAGATCTGTCTTATACATTTTATAAATCATCATATCTAAAGTACGAAGAGATTCAAACCCCACATTATCATTCTTTATACTTTTTAAACTCTTAATTTAATCATTAACAGATATTATCTATCTTTCTAAATCCAATTTGTTTTAAATGGCATTTTATTTCTTCTCTTTAAGTTATTTTTTTTTCAAATCTAATTTTGATTTTAATTCCTCAACCATTTGTTCTCTTTCTTTTGCGTTTGCTATTAAAAATAGATTTCTTTCTTCTAATTATTAGAATATATCAAACAATTATTAAGGATCTTTAAAATAAGTTTCAAATTCATCATCAGAATCATCCAATATGTTTTATAAATCAGAACTTATTAAATTACCTTAAGTATTTTTTTTATTTTTATTCTTGATTTTTTCTTTTCTAAACATTTTTTGAAATTCTTTGGGAGTGATTATGTCTAAAAATCTTTTGTATTTTATTAAATCTTCTAAATTATCTACCTTTTATTAAATTTTAGTCATTAAATCAATTCTACATTCTTATAATAATTTAATTTCATTAGTAGTTTTATCTTATTTCAACTTTGTTTCATTTTCTACTTCTTTAAATGCATATCTAGAACTATTATTATTAACTTCCAAAAATTTATTAAACATTCATCAATTTATTGTTCACTTTATTCTAAACCTTTTCTATGAAATCTTGTTTACTTTTCATATTCATCAATCATTCCTCTTTTTTAATTAATTAACATTGAAAACAAAAGCATTTCCTTCTTTTTCTCTAAAAATTAATACATAGGTTCTCTTTATCTAACTCTATATTTTAAAGCATTATTAGCAGCTTCCATTATATTTCTTAAATTATATTCATTGGATACTTATTTTCTTATTCTTCTTAATCAAATTATGTTTCTTCATTTTCAAAACTGTCTATTGTTCTCACTGTAAAGAATCCTTTTTATTTTTTACTTTTATCTTGAATCTTCAATTTTGAAAACTTATTTCTTTCTTCAGATTTGGCTTATTTTGATTTCTCTTTCAATTTATATATTTCATATTCATCTGGAACATAGAATGGATTATCACCATATTATAAAGATCTATCATGAATTTTTGGTAGCTGAGGATGCATAATAATTAATTTTGTTATTTCATATAAACAAAACAAATTAATAATAATATTTTTAGTTCAATATAACATCTAATATTGTTTTAGAAAATATATTAACAGACTTTTTATATCTAAATAAATGAAAAAACTTTAAAATTTTCTGATTGAGTTAATTAATATTCATTAATAATTACAGAACAAAAATAAAATTATGGTCTGATATATATATATTCATTTGATTTATGTTATTTATTCATATGAATGATAAATTCTTCTATGTGTTTTGATACTTCTAACTTTCTCTATGCAGCAATCCTCTGGCACAGCTAAGTAATCTGGATCTGTAGCAGATAGTAAATTCTTTCTTGTTTATTGTAATAGTTATTATGAAGATTTTGATTTCAGTAAGGTTTTTTGTTTTTGTGGTTAAATACATCCGAATGTAAATTTAGACATTTTAAAGAGCATTAAATGTGAATGCTTATGAATTTTGGGATTAAAAATTATTTTAGAAATGTCTGTATTTGCATATGTGCATATTTCTTCAAGACCTCCAGGATGTGTATAGGCAAATTCTGTGAGATCATAAATGGTATTTTTATAAACATAAAGTAACAAGTGATTTTATCTTGCATAAGTTTGAACAGCAGAAATATCATGAAAATAGATTGTTGATATTATTGGATTATATTGCATAATTAAAAATATGCAACAAATCAAAAAAATTGATTTAGTCAGAAACTCAAGCAAAAACAAAACCTTTTAGGAAATTTATGAATTTAACAAATGTGATGTAAGATCCAAAAGTTTATTTAGAAATTGGGGTAAGGTTCATATGGGATGGTGTATAAGGCAGTTCATAGAGTAACTGGTTTAAGTAGAGCAGTGAAGATCATCTAAAAGGCTAGTGTGAATTAGTAAGAAAGATTGAATAATGAACTTAGAACTGTAGAATTATTGGTAATTCTGGAAACATAGTTTATTTAAGGATCATCCACACATCATTAGAGTGTTTGAGACTTATGAAGATATGGAATATATTTATGTGGTAATGGAGTAAGAAATAAAAATAAAAAATTAGAATATGTAAGGGAGGTGATATCTTTGATAAAGTATTGGAATATGGTAATTTTGATGAGTAAGGAGCATTAACAATATTTATTCAAATTATAAGATCAGTTTTCTATTACTAAACTTTGAATATAGTACATAGAGATTTGAAACCTGAGAATTTTTTGTTTTAGAAGAATAACGATTTAGATTCACTTTATATAATTGATTTTGGTTTAGCTAGAGTATTCTAACCAGGAATACAATATTAATGGACAAAAGCAGGGACAGTAAGATATAAATATTTAATATAAGGCATATTATGTAGCACCTGAAGTATTATAAGGTATATATGATAATAGATGTGATATATGGTCAATTGGAGTTATATTATATGTTTTATTGTGTGGCTATCCTCCTTTTTATGGAGAAAATGAACATGAGATTTTATAATCTATATAGAAAGGTAAATTTGATTTTGATGGACCTGAGTGGAAGAATGTATCAACAGAGGTTAAGCAATTGATTTGTTAAATATTGTAGCCAAAATTATAAAGGATAGATTTAAAAACAATATTAAAATACTCTTGGGTATAAAAATATGTTTAGAAAGGAGAAATATTACTTACTAAATATCATATTGATAGATGGAAACAATATCATATATTAAAATAAATAGGATTAATATACTTAGCAACTCAATTAGATTAAAGTGAAATTTTGGAAATAAAGAATAGTTTTCTTTTTATGAACAAATCTCAATCTGGTATATTAAGTAAAGAAGAGATAAACTTTTTGGATGATGAATTCTAAACATTGCAATATTATTGTAATTATTAGAATTTAAATTAGAATTTATATCACTCTGTTTAGAACCAACTATCTATAAAATTGATAAGTACTAGAAATTAATGTTTGTACATTTATCTATAGATGGTAGGATAACAACTAATAGTTTGAGAAGTATATAAATATATTTAGAGTGTGATATCGATTATTAATAATTTGCTAATTTATTTTGAATAACATATATAAGTTAATGAACTTTTTATTTTAATATATATAGAGAGAATTTATTAGATGTAAAACACATAATCAAATGTTTCTATTCTAAATGACTTTAGTATCAAAGAACTTAATCTTTAAGACCTTTAACTGGATTGACAAGATCTTCAACTTCAATTGCAATGATGAAGCCTATTTAATATTAAGATAAAACAGCAACAATTTAATAATTTTTATGAAAGTGAACTAAAGACTTTATAAGAAATATGGTTTTGATAACATTGATATTTAAAAGTAATATTGAGACATATTGTAGAGAAGTATAAGAAGGTGAAATCTCAGAGGAAGAATTAAATTAATCATTAGTTATACATACTTTAGATGTGGATTAAATAATAGATTTATATCATAGTAAATGTCGAGATCGAGAACTTGAATATAAACCATAACATGCTGTTCTACTTATAGAAAAGTTTAAGAAATTATGCATAGATGAATAATTCATTTGAGAAGATAATTAATTAGGTTTAGAGAATGCCAAAACAGTCAGAGATATATACTTCTATAACAATCATTTCTCAAATTTTAGATTAGCAAGGAATGCTATAGGAGATGAAGGTCTAATATAGAGATGCTGAAAAATAATTAAAATATAGTTCATTTAGACTATTCAAGTAATAATATAACAGCAGATGGAGCACTTTATTTATTTAATGAATTAGTCACATTACATTCAATTATCTCTATTGAATTATCAAGTAAGGATGGTTTGAATAGAAATAAAGTCTCTGTGAAAAGGTGTGAACCAACTGAAACTATTTTAAATTACAATCATCCTCTACAATTTTTAGGTTTAAGAGGTACGTCAATCTTAAATGCTGGTTTTGAATGTATTTTATCTGGATTGTAAACAAATCATACATTGGTTTATTTGAATGTATCAAACAATGATCTAAATGAAGTGGCTTGTAATTATATGGTTTAATATCTTTAAATTTGTAATCTGATTGAATTAGATTTATGATACAATCCTTTGGGTAATAATGGGATGGATTATTATCGAGAATCTGTGAGAAAAGTTTAAGTGTGAATAGATATTTAGAAAAGTTGATTTTAGATGAAAATCGCTTTTCTGGAAATGGATTCAATCAAATTGAACATGTGATAGTATCAAAAATACCATTAACTTATTTATAAATGGCTAAATGTAGTATTAATGCTACAGGAGCTGATTCTATAGATAATGGAGTTGAAAGAAATAGTACACTAAAGACACTTACATTAAGGGATAATAGATTGACTGATGTAGGGGTTGAATGTATATTAAAAGGTTAGATGTAAAAAGATGTAATCTAACAGACAGATATTTGTGAAAATCCATTAAGTTATAAATATATTGATTAAATTAATAAAGTTATAGAAACCAATAGATTGAAATATTAAATTGAAAGATATAAAAAACTACTGATATGGATACTAGGTTAAAATAAATTTAATAACAACTAAGTAAATGGACATTGAGAAAATAAAATTTGATAATGAATCAAATATGTATTTAATTAAGATGAATGATTAAATAAATGATTATTAAAAGAAAATGTCTGAATGTCATTAAATAATTATTCGTTTAGAAAAAGAAATAAGGGGTTTAAAGGATTAAAGACATGTTCGGAAAGGATAAAGGGACTCTAGATTCGAAATGCCTAGACAATTAAACAGAGCAGAAATAGATAAGAAATAATTGGAAGATAGGATATAGGCCATGTAAGGAAAGGAATCCATTATTAGTAGAAGGAAAACTAAGTAATTATCTTAAATTATTTAATAAAAATAATGAATAAAAAATATACATCATCCAACTTAAATCCAAAAGTCTTAGACGATAGAGATGAAATTAACTTTGGAACTTCTTTTATTGATACAATCTTGAATTAAAAACATTTTGAATATTTAACCTCGTTTCTTGATACTTTGAGTTTAATTAATTTTTAGTTATCTTCAAAAATTTTTAAGATTAGACTTTGGAAAATTTATTTTAAGAAGGTTATATTTGAGAGATTATATAAGCCATTGGATCATAAATTAATCTCTTAGTTTATAATTGATCAAAAATGTGTGTAATTTATTTTTTGGGATTCGATAATTGATTTTAAAAGGTTAAACTTATAATATTCTCATTAATACAAGTATTATTCATGTCAGCAATCAGTCGAAGCATCTAATATATAAAAAGATATTGATCGTACCTTTTCATAACATTAATATTTCAAATAAATTCATAATCGATAAAGATTATAAAGAATTCTTATTGCCTTATCTAAAATATAAGAATAAATTGGTTACATTTAAGGATTTAATTAAATTGCAGGTTGTTTCTTAATCAATGGTCTTAATGAATAATAGACCTTTTGGATTATGTATTATATTTTAAAGAAGATGAAATATTCAACAATATTCCAAGATTAATTTAATGAACTCAAATTTTTGAATTTTACAGTTGCAGTTTTTCTACGGAATTATGTACCATTTCTATCTAATGAATTTGTAAATCTCTTTATTTATTTATTTAGTTATAAAATAAAATAGATATTGGAATTATAACAACTAGATGGTTTTTAGTTATTTTTGGATATGATCTACCTTAATAATTAGTAAGAATATATAAATATAATAGTTAATTTAAGTTTGGAATATGTTCTTGTTAAAAGGGATTAAAATATTAATAAAAGCATCAATTGCAATTTTTAGATTAATTTCTGATTTTGAAGGAATCAATGATTTATATGAATTACTCAAAGAAACCCTATATGATCTATTAGATACTAATGTTTTATTATAACAGAAGTTCATTGAATATTTCTCTACAATTAAAATAACTAATCGTTTGATCTCAGAATTGAGAGAAAAATTTGAGACTGGAGATGAATCTCTATGTCTCTCATTTGATTAAATTTAGAAAAAGCATTATTGGAGAAAAGGTGGGGATAGTGCTCGAAGTTTAATTAGTTCTTTTAATGAAATTATTAGCGAAATTTAAGAAGAGAAAGATATATGCTTTTAACGATCTTAATTATTTATGAATGCTTTTTTTCCAAAGCTTATAAATAAAAATTAATTAGTAGCATCAGAAGGTAAAAATAATTTAGCTATTAAAATTGAAAAAAGACCGTAATTGATAAAACGATAAATTATATCTTAATAGTTTAAAATGTCTATTCCATAATCTGCTAATGGAGATTAAGTATTAATTACAATTATTAGGAATCTAACATTTATGCTGATGAACTTCAGAGTAGAATGAGTCCAAAAGAGGATGAATCAATAGAACTTGAATGCACTCCTGAAAAAATCTTTAAATTTTCTAATAAAAAAAGATGAATTAATATCATAATTTATATTAATTTACCTTTTCAATATAAATGTATAAATTATTTACTTTATTATTGAAAGAAATAAAAAACTTAGAAGGAACTTTGCATCAGTTCTATAATATATGGAATTGCAAAATTATTTTTTTATTTATATATTTTATATTCTTGAAAATAGAAAAAGAATATCTTATTTTATTTATATAATATGTTTGAAAATTATGATGAAATATCTGAAATTAGAAGTAAGAAGGTCTATTTGATAAAGACTTAGGATGGATCAAAATACTATTTAAAAAAGTATTAAGCATAAGATTATCCATATTTATTAAATGTAAAATAAAAATATATTTAGATCTTATTACAACTTCAAGGAAAAAAATTTAACAACATTGTGAGGATTTATGAAATTAAAATTAAGATTAGTGGAAAGATATGTGTATTTGAAGAGGCTTGTTAATGTAATTTGAGATAGTTGATGAAAAATGAGGAACAAAAATTTGATATTTCAGAAAAATTATAATGCTTATTAGATGTAATTGAAGGGCTGTTAGAATTAAAAAACATATAGATTTTTCATAGAGACATTAAACCAGATAATATAGTTTACGATGGCTAGAATTTTAAAATAATTGACTTTGACACAGCTAAATCTTTCCAGGATGATAGAATCAAACTCTAATCCATAGACATTGGGTTAATTTATAATGTTATCTTAGAACTCCAAATTATCGAGCTCCAGAAATAGTTTAGGGTGGACCCTATTCCTCTAAGTGCGATATCTGGAGTTTAGGATGCTTATTTTATTTTATTCTGTTCTAAAGGGATATGAGGGAGAAGTAAGGGCTTGTAATTCCCTAAAAACATAATTATAATTATGACGATAAAATTATCTAATTGCTTCCAAAAATGTTAGAAGAAGATCCAACAAAAAGAATAAATTTAGAAACTCTCAAAAAAGAGGTTTCGAAACTCCATAAACTTTATAGCAATTAAAGCGTATCTACATAATTAGAATAAAATATTTCTGCTTAAGAATAAGAATAAAAATTAAGATTAGATGATAAAGAAAAATTCAACGATATTATGGTTGACTTAATTGGTTAAGAGAAAAATCAATAATAAAAGATATTTTTATACTAATTTTGGGCTAAAAGAGTTGAAATAAAATGGCCTTAAGATCTATAATTAAGATAATAAATTGGAATATATTTATTAGCTGAGATTACATAATTTAAAAGAAGTAAGATAAAAATTAATGAATTTGCTTCTATTGATGAAATTAAAAATTAATTGAAATGCATTGAAAGATTAATACCATTCAATGATTTTTGATAATCGATTATATTTAAACAAAACTATCTTTTATTTTATTTTTTAACAATTTTGAAAATCTCCAAAACAATTAAAATATAAAATACGCAAAAGTCTAAGCCACTTACTCATTATTCTGTAGATTATTATGACTAAGAGATTTTGTATTGACAATCTTACATTTTGCCTTATTCAAAGATTATATGGTTCAGTTTCACAAATACCTGCATCAGGGCTTATCTTTAATGAAATCTAAAATATTTTTAATAGTATATTTAATCATTTTTTTTTTTTAATCTTCCTATCATTTAATGAACCTAATAACATCCACATATTCTCATCATTAGGATAACCAACAACTGGATAGTCAGAATGTGATTCTTCCTTGATTTAAGGAAGTTAAACTTTATTTAGAATCGATAATTACAAATTTAAGGTAATGATTGTTTATGAGGCTACTATTAAGGAGGAAATAAAATATCCAGAGTTAATTTGAATGCATCATCTATCATTCTTGGTATATACATTTTTAATAGCGGACTTGATTCTTCTATACATGGATTAGTATTAACTTCAATTAACCAAACTTCCTGATCTGTATCTAAAATAAAATCAAATCCAAAAATCTCAAAACAATACTTTCGGTCTTCAAAATTAATCTTGCTACGTACAGAATTAAAGACCATCCAAATTCTTTCTTTCATCTTATTTATAAGCTGAAATTAATAAGGTAATTTACATCTTAAACATTACATGCAATATTCTATGATTTTAAATACTCCTAATAGTTTTTGAAGGACAATTAATTACCATCCTCAAATTCTCCATAATTTTTTGAATACTTTTATATTGCATTATTTGTTAAATGAACAAAAGTATTCTCAATATTATAAGTAAAATCTTCAGATGATGTTCTTATATATCCTTCCTAAAAGAAATAGGCATCCAACTCATGAGTTACTAACCCCCAAACTCTAATATCAAATTTTCTTTTATTAATCAAAGCAGGTTTTTCAATATATTTTTGTATCACAAATGAATGCGATTTTATAATACAAGGTCCTGATGGTTATTATCTAATGTATTAATTTGGATCTTTTTTAGTTCCTTATGCACTTTAAATTTACTTAGGAGGATCTTCTTCTCCAGAAGATTCATCTTTCTGATTCAAAGCCTTTTCTTTCAACCCTTCTTAAAAATCAGACACTAACTTTACTAAAGTTTCTAAATTATCAAATATTTAAATTCCTCTTCCTCTATTTAAAAATGTAGGTTTTAATAACCACATATAGGGTGAATCTTCAGATATAAATGTATTATTCATTTAAATTTTTTAAAACTAAGAATTTGAGTCTCTTTGGTAAGCATTAGTAAAATTTCCTCTTAATCTTCTCTTAACATCTAACATCTATTTTGCTGTTGGTTTTTTGGGAGCAAATTACTCATAACTCTTAAGGAATTAAGTAATATTGTAATCACAATTTTCATCACTGAAATCAATCACAAATGTTAATGGAGTATAATCAAACACATTCAATTTATGCTTCTAATAATATATATATATAAATATTTACTTCACAGTATTAAGATAGATTTTTAACAAGATCAGATTTATTTGAAATTTCTTTGTGATGTTCAAAATGATTAACAAGTTATTTATAATTTTAACTAACTATCAATCTTTCATATCTATATCCTCTTTCACTTTATTGCCATTTAAAATTTACAAACATTGAACTAGAGTCAGTAGTTTCTTTCCATTATGTTCTTTTAGACATGACTCGTTTTACTAAAGCCTCATTATTACCCCATCCAACAAAATACTATTTGATTTAAACTTATTTATTTACTTTTAAACAAAATTCTTAAGGAGCTGGTTTAAATTAATTTCTCTTTTTTGAAAAACTAGTTGATTTAGGATTTAATTTTCTAGTAACATTAGGTAATGACTCTTAATTTTATTATTATACTCTTTCCTTTGTTTTACTCTTTTTATGTTATAGTTATTATTATGTAAATTATGGCTTTACCTATGGACTTTGAGACTTACATTTAGTCTCTGTTTTATTACGTGGTCTCCTTATCTCCACATTTATAGTTGATTCTTCAGACAGATTCATTAGTATAAATACTTGAAAACAATTAATTATTTATATAATTATAAAATACATTTTAATTAGAGAGGAGATGATACAATAATGTTGTTATCATATTTAATAGTAAAACTGTAAATTTTTTAATGTTTATATAAAATGTATTCAGTTTATTCAAGATACTCAATCATCAATTTTTAATTTTTTGAGACCCTCTAGTTTTTAGACATTTTTTTAAATGATTTCCCTATAGCTTTAATATATTATTTACCTCTTAAGGATTTCATTTTTCTGAATTGATCTTATAGTTTTACTAAATCCTTCAGGCTATTTTTCCAGTAATTTATTTTGTAAAGTTATGCTTTAATTATATAATGAATCAACATTAAATTCATACATGGAATTTAAGGAATCGTTAATTGATCTCGAAGATTTTTGTGATATTGTATCTTTTAGATTCAAGTAAGATTGTTTATGAATTTTCTAAGGAATTTTTTAAATTTAATTGTGAGGTACTATCCCTGCAGAAATAAGCAAAGATTTTCTCACTTTAGATTAAATTTCTTTATCATGAAAAGGATCTTCAACTTGAAAATCAGTTATATATTTAATTAATTCTAAATCGTTGTTGATATATTAGTTTTTCAAATAGTTTTATTTAATAAATGGAACTATTTATTTGACATTTCTAAGACTGTGTAAAGATTAAGATTGTTAATGAACAATATTTTTATATTAAGAATTTTAGAATATTTTCTTTTTGGCTTTTTCATTTTATATGAAATCTCTAGTTTGTAATTCATTAATATATTCTTTTGCTTTTTAATTTATTTACAATTTTATAGTAGATATTTAAGTAGGAGGATCATATTTACTTTTTGTTTCATTTTCATAAGTGGCTGTTTTTAAATTTTGATATGGATTTTAATGTTAAATTAATTTTATTTAGTTACCATTCACAATATTTTTTTATATTGTTGGAGTTATTTTTTTTTCCATATATCTTCTAGATATCAATTTAATATATTCATCGCTGATATCATACATTTGTTTTATAACACCAACATTTTTTAATTCTCGACTTCTTTTTATAATATCTTCTTCTTCCTTTAATTTGATTTTATGTTCAATTAAATTTCTTAAAACAGCAAATCTAGATTCAATCCTTGATTTTTTAGAGATTTCATCTGATTTGTCTTTCAATAATTTAAGGAAGCCAGAAGGTTTTTGATGATCACTTCCATGATTATTACCTTATTCAACTCTAAATAGTTTAAATCTTTTTGGAGAATTAGGTCTTTGTCTATCGAGCAATTCTGACTAATTTTTACGTGTTAAAAACTCACAAGCTGATATTTCTCCTTTGATAAATTTTTCAAAATTGTTCCTTACTGAAGGACTGTCGTACACATTATTACCACAAAAGATTGGAGCTTCTCTCAAAAAAGCAGGATCAATGTGTTTATTTCTTTTCTTTTATCTAACTAGTCCTTCACCTAAAAAATTGCCAAACATGTTGTTCCAATTTTTAAGCCTATCATCTTTTTATTTTGGTTCATCTTATTCAGTCTTATGATCACTAAACTAAAATTTGTCCAATTTATACACAAGTAGTAGTTTAAGTTGGCTCTCTTCTTCTATGCACTAATCTTTTCATTAATTTAATTATGATTTTTAATCAAAGAATCTAAAAAGTTGTATTTCATCCAACACCTAGATATTGTTTCTTTTAACCTTCATAGTTTGACTTTATCAATAAATAAAGATTAAATTCTCTAAAACGAAGATTACTACAAAAAATTAAATTGTTCATCTACAGATTAAGAACAAAAAATAAAACTAGAATATTATAAATGTGCAAAATAATATCACCCTGACATAAATAAAGGAAATGAAGAGAAATTTAAATAAATAAACGAAGCTTGGGATGTACATCATCCAATTTATTATTAGGTATTATCTGATAAATATAGAAAATAATATGATTCAACAAGATCCTATAGTAATAACACTAATAAAACAAAGTTCAATAGAATTAAGAAGAATTTATTTTAAAAACAAGGACCAAATGGGTTTTATCAACAATAAACATATCGAAGTAATTACTTAAAAATTTATAAGAGGTAGTAACAATTTTCAAAATAATATAGGGAAGAAATGTAAAGATAATCTTAAGAATTTATGAATAGGTTTTAAAGTGGCCAATTCACTTAGTTCTCATAAGCATTTCGATAAGCCACAAAAGGAGATCCAAATTTAATAGGGTTCATACATTTATGAATTGGGCTGAAATTCCTGGAAAATTTTATCAAGAAAGGTAGAGATCACAAATGGAAAATGAAATAAAAAGATAACAAAATGTCTAATATTTTGCGAATAAAGAGGAGAAGCATAAAGAATCCTTACAAAACATAAAAAGTGGAATTACAAAGTTGATGGGATTAATTTACTAAAAAATGAATTTATTTATTAATATTATATTCTTATCTAAATTAAATAATTAAGATACATTTATTGATTAACAAGTATTTGTGTTTACTAAATAAAATTAGTGAATCTTACCTCAAAATTATTATAAGCCTTATTATAATTAATTTTGAAGGTATTATAATTTTTGATTTTATAATAACATAGTAATTAATATTAAGATTTTAATATAAATTGATTAATTACAATCATTAATTACTTCTTTTTGTATCCATTTTAGAACTAAATGATATTGACAAACTTTCAGAATTTCGTTTATTTCTTACTTGACTAGCACTTCTTTTAAATTAAGTGTTCTCTATATTTATTAAACTTAAAATTGTATTAATTCCTTAAGATGTTTTTTCTCCAATTGAAAAATAGTTTGACTTTGTAATTGAATTAGTTTCCCTTTATCTCCAACTTAAATTACTTCCATATATATGTTCTTTCAAAACCCTAGAAGATTTTAATCTACTTGCACTTCCTTAACTCTATGAAATATTAATATAATTTACATTGCTTAAGTCTGTAAACTAATTCACTTCCTTGAATTTACAAAAATTTGGAGCAATCATATCATTTTTTTTACACCTTAAACAAATCCTATGATCAAATGGAGGGAAGATATCTTCATTTTATTAATAAGTTTAAACAGCATGATCATTTATTTATACTCTTCCAGAACTACTATAATTTTAAACAGATGAAGATTATTCTTAACTTGTATTATTATTATCATCTTCAATAAAAATATGTTAATTCTTTTTAATGATTCCTGTTGGCCTTTTTTAAGCATTAGACTCTTAAGAATCATCCAAATCTTTTGAGAATTTAGCTACTTCTCTATAAAAGCTTTATTAAATTGAAGAGGCTGGAGAATTAGTATAGCAATTAGGACTTTTATGTTAAACTCTTGGAGGTTTTTAACTATTGCGATTTTATTAATTATCGAATCTATTCTAAAGTTGTAATTATTCTTGTAAATAATTTATTTATTTATCATATTATTTAACTAAGTCTTAAATAATCTATTCATATTTTTATTATGTAATATTAGTTGATTCCTAAACTTATGACATTTTTTTTTAAAATGATTTTTCACTTTCTTTTATTTACTAAAAGCTAACAGAAGAATTCAAGACATCTTTGACTTACTCTAATTCCTTTGCAAATTAAAGAGACTTTTTATCATTCTCAATTTTGTATTATAACAAATCTTATTATTTCTAAAATTCTAACTAATCAATTTATCTTTGTTAAAGCATAATCTCATGTTTTTAATTGGATATTGTCTATGAAAGTTATTAGATTTAGGATTATTTTTCCTAAGATTATTTATAAATTTGTACATCAATAATACAATTGTATTCTTATTAAATTTCATTCACTTATTATTCATATTGAGCAGAATTACTATCTAATTCTTCTTAAAGTTCCTAGATCAAAGTCTATTTTTCTAGAATTGCCTAAAAAATTAAATTATCTAATTACTTATTCTAATTGTGAAGCTTACAGTTTTAACTTATCAAATAATTAAGATTATTAATGATATTATACTTATGCTTAATCTAATGCAAGCTTATTAACTTTGATTTCATTCAAATAATTAATTTCTTACTATTTCAATTATTCTTATAACAAATTAATTTTTTGATTTAAAATTTGATTCTCACTTTTAAGTGTTGTTTCTTTTTCAATCATTTTATGACTTTCTAATAATTTTTCCTACTCTTAGTTCTAAACCTTTTATTAAAATTCTTATGACTATGATAATGCTTTTTTTAATTTATTTTCTGTCTATACTTTATATTCTTTATATTCTTTTTGTATTTCATTATATTTAATTTAATATTTCATTTCTTCATCTAATTCTTTAAAATCTGAATTTTATGTATTATTCAGTTCATAACTTTCTTTTAATTATTTTTATAATGCATCATTCAGTTTTATTTATTTTTTAATTTCATTTTCTTGATTATTAATTGATTTTTAAAGATCTTAGATTTAACTTCTTAATTATCTCAATTAATCATCTTATTCTTTTTATTTATTTTAAAAATTTGAATTCTATTATTGAGTATTATTTAATTCAGATTCTAATTATTAAATCCTATTAGATTGAGATTTTGATAATTGAATATATTATTTAATTTCATCATTTTCATCATTTTTCGACTGATATAAGATTGATTCTAATTCATTATTTTATTTATTAAGTCTTTCTATAATTGATAAATGTTTTTCACATTCATTTTCTAATTTGACTCTGACATCATTTAATTCATTTACATCATTTTTGTATTTTTACAATTCCTTATATAAATTTGTGTTACTCTTTTGTAATTGTTTAATTTAATGAGTATACATTTATAATTAATTATTGTATACTTAATTCTCTTTTTCAACTTCAATACTGTTATTTAGAATATTTTTCATTTCATCTTAAAGTTGAAGTTTTTCTTGATGTTTCTCATCAATTCTTTGTTTTACTTAGTTTTAGATTTATTTATTTTCCTTAATGATGATTTCATTTTCTTATTTTACTTCATCAATTTCCTTCTAATATTTGAAAATCTAATTTTGTAAATCCTTAATTTCACATTCTTGATTATAAACTAATTAATCTAAATAGTCAAACACATAATTAAATAGATTGCCATTTGATTTTGGTTAAGGTATTCGAAATCTTTCTAATTGATTAAATATCAATTATTCAAGATCTCTCCATTATTCCCATGAAGAATTATTTTATAATTATTGAATAATTTGATTTTTCTCTTCCACTTATTAACTTAACATCATATTGATTTTTTATTCATTTTTAAAAAGATTATTTTAGTATTCTTAAGAATTAAGTTTCTATTCTTATAATTATAAAGTGATTCTATTGTATTCACTCATAGACAATAGCTTAAAATCCATAGATCCAAGGTCTAATCTTTTATCCTTTAAGGCTAACACCTATTGTTCAACTTCTTGGAATACTTGAGCAGCAGCCTCAACCTCTTAAGAAGACACTGTTTATTGACTAATATGATATAGGGCACTTATCAATACTTTTCAAATACGTTTTCAATTTCCAAAGTTATCTTTTGATTAAATTCAATTAATTTTCTTACAAAAGTTAGCATCTCCTTGATTTAATCTTCATCTTGTTTTTATAATTTATTAATCTCCCTTGTTATGATTGTGGCCATAGATATTTTGGATTCTTTAAATCTTGCATATTCCAAATCAATCTAATTTGATATATTAACCATTTCTTATTTGTAATGTGTTAACTTTTTATTATATTCTTTCAACTTCAATCTATTTTTATTATTAGTAAGTATAATTTAAGGACCTGTACTCTCTTCTTTCAAAAAAGACTCATTAACAGATGATTTATTTTAAACAGCACTGACTTCCCTGAAATCTCGTAATAATTGATCCATGAATTGAACCTTGCTCATTTTGAATTTGTATAAATATTAATTTGTTCGTTAATATATATAATTTGTAAATTACACTCCATCTCTAAAAAGCTCAGTTATTAACATGCAAGATCGACAAACAAAAGTGTAAAAGAAAAAAAAGTCTATCAAATCTACAGAAAAATAATTAGAGATTCCCCCCCTTTTTATATAGAGAACACTCAAGACTACCGACTAAATTTTAACATAAAGAAGCCCAATAACTGGTACTACAAAAAATACCATCGAAACTAAACGAAGTATGTCACCTGAAGAATTAAAATCTTTCAGAAAAAGTAATAAGACATAAAAAATTAGAAAGGCAAGAATTATCCAAAGTAAAGATCTCCTTTATTCACTGAAAAATAAAAACATAATAAAAAATTGTCCATTCAATAATTTATTAAAGAAAAAAAACAATCTGGTATGTAAAAAGAGAAACTTTTGTAATAAAAGATTTTGAATGATAAATAATAAAAGTATTATACAGAGTTTTATATGTTTTTAGATTACTCAATCAATAAAAATTACAATAAAAAACTAAAAGAATATTTGAAAATGCTAAAAAATTAAAGTTAAAAAATTCTATGAAAAAAAAATAGAAAAGATAAAAAATAGATGAAATTATTACAAGGTTCGAAGAAATTTCCAAAAGATATGAAAACATCTAACTTGATTAAATTTCAAAATTCTAATCAAAAGTAGCTAATCATTAACAATCATGTAAATCTTAACTTGAAAATGAAACCTAAAATAATATTGATAAAAAAGAAGCTTTAAATGAATTTTAATTACATTAATCTGCCTTATTAATTTAAATTTAATGGAAGGAATATAAAAAGAATAAGGAAAAGAAGAAATATTCTTAAACTAAAATATAATAAATCAACTCAAATTTGAAACCCCAATAATTAGTCTCATAACAATTATCTCCTATCAATTTTGAGGATAGCTTTCTTTTTTGTTAAGAAGGTTAAAAATAACTACACTTTACAAATATTAAAAGTTAAATCATTTCAGAAGAATCCATATCTATGGTGAATTAATTAAATTCAGAATTTGAAAATTGGAATCTCTTTACTTAAAGAATAGTTAAAGATAAAGATATTTCAAACATAAACAAATAAATGCAATAATAAGTTATATCTATAATCTAAAATCATATAAAATAGTCTAGGAATTGTTCAGAAAGAAAAAGCCAAAATGAAGTATTATAAGAGAAAAGTATTAATAGTCCTCAAAATGTACAAAGTGAGGATCTTACTAAAACTAATGTACTTTAGTTATAAAGGAAAGTATAATAAGAAGAAAAATTAATATTAAAATATAGAGAAGAAGCACTATACCTCAGATATGATATTGAATAAAAGAATGCCACACAAGAAGATCAATAACGACTTGAAGAATGGTTAAATAGAGAATTAGAAGATTTATAAAACACAAGAAAAACCTTTGAAATCAGTCATAGGAGATAAATATCAACCCTAAAAAAAATTTAAAGAGATATACTAATAGCATCTGCAGAACTCTAGTCTGATCTATAAGATAGTTTATAGATCTAGCAAATAAATGAATAGATAGATAAATAATTTAATAGTCTCAAAGTTACAAAATAAAATTATAAATCATAATAAGAAATCTAAGAATCTGTCGATTTGGTAACTATGGAAATCTTAAATGACATAATTTTAGATTTTTCTGATGAATTAATGAATAAAAAGGATGATCTTTATTTAATAATATCAAACCTTATTGTGAATTAAGATGTATCACCTTGCGTTCCTACTTCAATGTCTGATATCTAATAATATATAGATAACTTGTTTAAATATATTTTGAAAAATCGGAACGAATTATTGATCCAAAATTTGAATACACCTTTTGGATGTACACCAAAGGAAAGAATGAAAATGATGCATGGTAATGAAGAAGATGATATTGATAATGATAATTAAGAATTCCAAAATAAAATTGGTTTTCCAATGGATGAAACCATTTTTATTGAATTTGAAGATTAGAGAATATCTGCAATTGACAATGATGATGAAATAGAATGTGCTATTCTATAATTGTAACAGATTCATAATAAAGCTATTTTTGATGCTTGTAATGAAATTTTAAATAGTTATAGACCTTATTATTACAGTAATTATTTTAATTTAAATCATATAGATTCTGGTATAAAATATCCATGGGATCAAAATAGAATAAATTTATAATAAATATCAAATGAAAGTTTAGAATAAATATTGGAAAATGTGAAATCCATAGTATTAAAACAGAGTAAAGTTTTGTGTGGCTTTTATCCAACGGATGATTTTGAAACTGTTAAATAAGAAAAATAAGAAATTATTGATGAGAAAAATATATTTATGCTCATGTAACAGTTAACTTTAGTTGAAAATCCTTTATTAGTTGATGCAAATGTATAATTTGATAATTTAGGTATAATAAGAGATGAATAACTTTAAAAATTACTTATAGAGGATGTAAATTATTTCTAAAATATTTTAGATTAAAGAATAAGAATACAAATGGTTTTTATTTGAAGATGATAGAACTGAATATTTAATGGAATTGAGTGATCAAATTCTAGAGACTCTTATAGAAGAATTCTCTAAAGAAATTTGATTATGTTTTTCTTATATTGAGATGTATTAAAATAATTTGAGACTTTATGAATTTAATTATAAATAAAAATAATTAGAATCTGTGTGATGTTGACAGAAAGTGTGTAAATAAATTCTGGACATTAAAGTATGATCCATGATATTAAATATGATTATTATGGTGATAAATTAGCCAGTTGTGGAAGTGATGGATATATTAATGTCTATGACGTGTCAAAAAAATAATAAGTTGCTCAAATCAAGATGTACATAACTTGTATATTATAATATAGTCGGGATTCTCCTTTATTTTCATTATCTTGGTCACATCCTAGATTTGGTAATGTAATAGCAACTTCATCATATGATGGAGTAATATCAATTTTTAGAGAATAAAAAGATTGGATAAAAGTGGCTTGTTTTTAGAATGAAAGCAGTGTGAATTGTGTTTAATTTATGCCTAGAGAATTATTTTTGGCATGTGGTACATCAGATGGATTTGTTATATTATTGGATAATAATAAAAATTGGGATGTAGATTATAAATGGTAAGCACATGAATCTACAATACATGGATTATGTTGGAATTAAGATGGTTCATTATTAGCAACTTGTAGTGCTGATAAATTAATTAAAATCTGGGAATTTACTAGCGATAATAAACCTTAATTGAAATACACAGTATAATCTCATCTAGATGTAGTAAAAGATGTTTAATTTCATCCTTTAGAAAATAATATCCTTGTTTCAGGAGGAGATGTAAATATTAAATTAAATATATAGGATGGAAAACTTAGAATTCATAAATTGGATAATGATGTAGTTGAGATTCAAGTAATAGATTATCATATGACCATTTGGAGAATAACATTCAATATGTTGGGAAATTTATTAACAGTAAATGGAGAAAGTGATGGTTAGAGTAAAATTCAAACACTAAAATAATAAGAGAACAATTTTTAATATGGCGCTATTGATTGCTATTGATAATGTATAGATGAAAATGAAATTATATCAACTTGTTAAATTCACATTTATATTTGCTTCTTTTGCTAATCTTAAAATTGCTGCCATTCTCACAGCCTTTTTAGCAGCTTCATCTAGATCTTCAGTAAACATCATATTGAATCCTGACTCTTCTATTAATTTCTTAGCTTCCTCAATTTTTGTTCCCTTCATTCTTAACACCATTGGTTTTTTCATTCCTAAAACTGTCAAACCTTTTATTAATCCTAAGACTATTTAATCACATCTTGAAATTAATAATTATAAAATTACCTTGCTATACCAGCAAATATATTTACAAGAATAGCTTCAACATTAGGATCTTTATCCATAATTTTGAGTGCAGAAACAATTTCTTAATCTGTGGCTTTACCCCCAACATCCAAAAAATTAGCAGGTGATCCATCATATTATTTAATTAAATCCATTGTAGCCATAGCTAATCCTGCTCCATTAACCATACAACCAATGTTTCCATCTAATGCAATATAATTTAACCCATGTTTTTATGCTTCGACTTCTTTCCAATCTTTTTATCTTACATCTTCCATATGAAAGATAGCATGTTGTCTAAATTAAGAGTTATCATCTATATTAAGCTTTTGATCACAAATAATCAAATTTCCTTATAAATCAATTCCAAGTGGATTTATTTCTAACAATGTTGCATCAGTTTATAAAAAGATATCAAACATTTTCTTCAAAATCTAAATATGATTAAACTTGTAATTACATCTTTCATCTAATTATGCTATATTGGATTTAATTTATAGACTTTTGAAACCTTTTCATAAATGGAAAAATCAATGTCATCAACATTATTAGGCATTTCAATTGAAAATTTCTTGATATAATTAGGATCACTCTCTTCAATATGTATTCCTCCTTTTTCAGAGACTACAATTCCTAATCCTCCTGTATTTCTGTCCAAGATTATTGACAAATACATTTCTTTTCTTAAGAAATTTCTTTCTACAATGTAAACCATTTCACACTTCTTTCCCAAACTTCCTGTTTATTTGGTAATCAATGTGTTTCCCAACATTTTACTAGCATATTCTTTTACATCTTCAGGAGTCGAGGCAATATGAATTCCCTAAATAGATATTCACAGGTACACTATTAAATCCATTTTCTTTGAAATATCCTTTTCCTCTTCCACCAGTATGACATTACGCCTTTACAACTACATCTGTGAATGAATTTCTTTCTGATCCCTCTTAAATGATTCTTAAAGCTGACTTGTATGCTTCTTCTGGAGTCTTGCAAATTCTTCCAGGAGGAATTGGAAGTTAAAATGATTTGAAAAATTCTGCTGTTTAATACTCATGAAGAGATAAGAAATATTTGGGTATGCGATGAAATCTAAACATTAAAGATATTGATTATATAATATAAATTTCATTACCATAATCTATTATGCATATTTTCCAATTATTCTATATCTTTATTATTATTATCTAATTTTTACAAAATGTTATCAAATTATGAATAAGATCCTTCAAATCCTGATTCATTCACATTATTTTCAAATCTTCTGACTTCTAAAAACTATCTCAAATGACCATTTTCACCTATTGTAGGTACCTTTATTAAATCAAGCAAATATTATTATAGATTCATGCATCTAACATTTGGATTTATTTACTATAATGCTGCAGTAGTCTTATAAGGTAATTAAGGTAATAAAGGATATCTAATTGATACATTTTTATACCTCTATTTTAACATATTATGTAATTCCTCAAATTAACTGAATCTTTTCCAAATTGTATGTTTTGAATCTCCTGAGCCAATCATAAATGAATATCTAATGAATTTTTCACCTTCTTTTCCAACAACCTCTTCAAATCCTGTATTTTTAATATTTAATTTGATTATCAATTCACTTTCTTTAATTACTTTAATTTATAAATTTTTAACTTGATCTTCTATATATTGAGACATTCCAATAAATTTAAATAGAGTAGAGATATGATATTAACGATCATTTAATAATA
This sequence comes from Paramecium biaurelia, assembly GCA_000733385.1. Classification (NCBI taxonomy): domain Eukaryota; phylum Ciliophora; class Oligohymenophorea; order Peniculida; family Parameciidae; genus Paramecium; species Paramecium biaurelia. The sequence continues at coordinate 122,174 of JPFL01000117.1, forward strand.
CTTTCATAAAGATCTCTAAATCCTATTTTCTTTCCTCTATTTCTTCATTTGACATTTTAATTAGTGATTTTTATGGGAAAGGAGGGAAGTTTTTTATTTCAGTAATGTTTTTCATTTACTCACTAAATTCATAGAATTCCTTAAATCTTTTTTAGACAATTAAAGTCTCATCCTCAAATTATGTCATTAATATATATTGTACATAAGTTTCTGTAAGAGTTTTGATTGTTTGAAATTCTGTAATTCTTACATCTAAATAAGGCAAATATTATGATTGAATATCCCATTTATATTTTTTATTTGGTTAATTCTTTCTAACTATCATTGATGATTTATGTAGATTTTAGGCATGGTTTGCTAATTTCATTTCTTCAATAAGCATTCTTTCTGAATTTTGTAGCTATATAAATTCAACAAATGAAGGTGTAATCAATTCTAACTTACTTATGATATAGTTAAAATATTTTTAAATTTAATTAATTAACATTAAATCTTAACTCTCTTGCATCTATTTCATTAAGAAATTGATTTATAATAAATCATTTGAATGCTGTTCAAAATAATCATTATTCTCAAATATATATTATTAATGATGATAGAAGATTTCAGAAATCCTTTTTTTTAATTTATATTATTTATCTGCTCCTATAATGATGCTTTAAAATAATTAGAAATTAATTACATATCAAATTTAACTTCAATATCATCATCTACTATGTTCCATTATTTTTTGACATCTATTTTTAATAAAAATGAACTTTAGGGATCTAAATTAAGTATCTAGAATACTATTGACTGTCGATGTTCTGGGTTTTTGAAATTCTGATAAATCGATCATCGGCAATTCGCTTTTCCAAAAACCTAAGGCTTCAAATTCTGCTATATCCTATCGTCTAAAGAAGAGAGTAAAGATGATAAGGATAGTATAATCAAGAACTCGAAACACTAGCAAAGTGTACTCAAATATTTTCCCATTCTATAGTAATTACTCAAAATAATACATAGAAAATTAGTAATGCTAGAGTGATGCTTAAAAATAACCAATTTAAGACCCAATAGATTTTATGAGCAAAGAACATAGGTACTTATTTCTTATATTCATAAGTCTAAAATTAAATAGAATCATACCATTAAAATAATTTGCATGATAATAGCAGAAATGTTTACAAAGAGTACACCAGAGATGTAATAATGTTTATTGTCGTCTTAAATTATCATTAGAATAAATTCAATGAATTCAGCAGCTCTGAGTAGTTAATAAATTTACTAATATCTAAAGTTAATAATGTAATCCGCAAAATGATTGAATAATTAAAAGGGAGTGGTTGTGCTTGAATGTTGGATCGCAAATCATAGAATCTTGCTGCCATTCCTATAATAAAGAGAACACTTATTGAAGCAGGAAGCAAAGAACTAAATACAATTAAAGCATTCCAATTTTGCATTTAATATTAAATATTTCTTTTGCAATTATTTAAAAATTAAATTATCTAATTGATGCTATCTACAGCTGCAGGTTTCCAATCAATGCTCAAAGAAGTATGATTAAAAGTATTAAAATTCTCAGGGAGCTCGCCATTATCAAGGATTAGAAGAAGCTATTCTAAAAAATATTTAAGCATGCAAAGAAATCTCTAACATGACTAAAACTTCATTAGGCCCAAATGGAATGAAAAAAATGGTTGTGAATCATATTGATAAAATATTTGTTACAAGCGATGCAGCAACAATTCTTAAAGAAATGGAAATCTAACATCCTGCCGCCAAGATGATCCTTATGGCAGCCAAAATGCAAGAGACTGAATAAGGTGATGCTACAAATTTTGTTATTACTCTAGCTGGAGAGTTATTGTAATAAGCTGAAAGTTTAATTAAACTGGGATTACATCCAAGGTAATACATCATAATACATTCATTTAGCTAAATTGTGGTTGGTTATGAGACAGCATTGAAAAAGGCATTAGAATTCTTAGATGAATAAAAAGTATGGGAAATAAATGATGTTGCTGATGAATAATAAGTGTTTTAAGCAATTAGAACATCTTTGAGTAGTAAATTGTCAGAGTAAATTCTTAAATAAAGATTATAGTTATTCAAATCTCATTGCTGGTCTTGTAGCCAAAGCATGTATTAGATGTTTGCCAAGAGAAAAGACTAATTTTGATTCAGAATACATTAGAGTTACTAAAATCTTGGGTGGATCTGTTTTGGATAGTCATGTTTTATCTGGATTAATTGTAACTAGAAATGTGGAAGGATAAATTAACAGATTGGAGAATCCTAAAATTTGTATATTTAATGCACCATTGGACCCACAATAATCAGAAACTAAAGGAACTGTTTTAATTAAAAATGCTACAGAGTTAAAGAATTATACAAAGACTGAAGAAGAACTTGCTGAAAAGATAGTCAAGAGTATTGCTAATGCAGGAGTTAATCTAATTGTTGCTGGAGGAAGTATTTCAGAATTAGTATTACATTTTGTTGAAAAATATAAAATGATGATTGTGAAAGTTTAATCCAAATTTGAATTAAAAAGATTATGCAAAGCAGTTGGAGCTAGTGCTTTATCAACATTATCTGCCCCTATGCCAGATGAATTAGGAACATGTGATAGAGTTCATGTACAAGAAATTGGTAGTCAAAAAGTTACCATCTTTGAAAAATAAAGTGACACATGCAAATTGGCAACTATTGTTTTAAGGGGAGCTACTTAAAATCTATTAGATGACATTGAAAGAGCCATTGATGATGGAGTTAGTTGCTATAGATCATTAATTAAAGATCCTAGATTTGTTTATGGTGGAGGTGCTATAGAAATTGTAATATTCATTTTCTCTATCATCTTTAGAAATTAGCATAACAATTAGAATAGGAAGCAAACAAAATTAAATCTATAGATTAATATGCTTATAGATAATATGCTTAAGCTTTTGAAATTATACCCAGAATTTTAATTGATAATGCTGGTCTGAATCAAAATGAAATGATGGCCCAATCGCACAAATTGAATTCTGAAAAACCTCATTCATTAAACATTTCAGTATATATCTTCCTCTAATTTAGAATGGAACATTAACTCCCTCAAATGAATTAAAGGTATTTGATCATCTTAAAACTAAATGGTGGGCTATCAAATTAGCTACAGATGCTGCCATAACCATCTTGAGAGTAGATTAAGTATCATTATTCTTTATTCAATAGATTATTATTGCTAAACCAGCTGGAGGACCTAAGATGCCAGATAGAGGACATTGGGATGATTAAGATTGAATGTGATCAAATAATAAATCATTACATCCATATTATCAATCATTTTCTTCTATTTTTTATACATTTCTGATTATTCGATATGGAGAATTAGAATATATCAGTTTAGATTTGTTTAAATTAATTAATCATTTTTAAATTGATAGTTTTTTATATCTTCTGTCTATTTATATAAAGTTCATTAAAAATATCATTAATTAGCTTGCAAATGAAAATTGTTTTTATTTTTATTTCTTTCCTTTAAAGGCAATTAAATATTATCATATCTATTTTGTACAATTTGTACCATCGTATCATTGTTACTTTCTCAAATTTCACTTAATTCTAATTTTTTCTCCCATAACTTTAATGAATAAGATTTTAATCTTACTTCTATAAATATTTGAATGATCTACTAATTAATTTTAAATCTATCAAGATCAATTAAGAATACTAGAGAATATTTTATAGTATTTAAATGGTTTACACTCTTAGTAGCTCTATAAAATTAGATAAATTATAAGAAACTTAAAATTAATTTAAGAGACTGTTAATTATTTTATTTGAGTTGAAAAAATAATAACAGAAAAAGCAAATGATGTTCAATTTTAAATCGAAAAGCAGATGAATAAATGAATAAGTTTAAACTGACTTTAATGGAAAAAGTAATTCCCTATTGATATATGAAAAAGTGATTAATTAGTTATGATTAATTAAAATCTCTTTTATAAATTTTCTAATGAGTACAAAAGTCCATTAAAGAATACTCACCTTCATAAAAAAATATAAAGACGAGTAAATACTACAATATTTAATTTTAGATTGAGCTCATCTACTGGAATTGATGAATTTGCAGATTTATTGAATGAATGCTTTTCATCATTCAAATAAGATTCATCAAGAAGAGAAAAGATTAATTTAATGCTTGAAAATCTTGTTTTAGATGATGATAGCAAACTTGTAGAAGGAGGTAAGAAAATGAATTATAAAAAAAGATTTATCAAAATACGTAGAGAGATTAATTGATTTCGTTGAAGGACAAAGTGATGATCCATTAGAAAAAAACAATCTTAAACAACGAAGCTCATCAGGTAGTTCAGATGAGGATGATAATAGAGGTCATAATAAATAATAAAATAAACATAAAAGAGATAGAAGCAGAGATAGGGAAAAGAATAAAAAATCCAAAAAAAATTAAAAAAATACAAATCTCATTTCAGAATTATAAAAAGCATTAGGAAAAGAAATTAATATTAAAGACTTTCTTTCATCAATTACAAATAATAATAATAATCGTAAATAATAACACAATAATAAAAATGTTGTCTTTTTATAAAATGTACCTAGAGAAATGAGATCGTATACAGAAATAGAATCCTTACTTTAAGGTAGAGGAGAATTAACTAGAATTCAATTATTAGGAAGGTAATTTTAAGATTTAATTTTAGAGTTCCTTCTGTCCAATTTAAGAACCATAATGAAGCATAAGCTATAATTGATAAATTTATAGTTCACAAAGGAGTTAAAATTGAATTTACCTAAAGTTTAAATAAAGTATCTAAAAATGTAATATAGTAGTAGCATTAACACTAAGATGATAATAAGAATAATAAGATTATTGTATTAGATAAAGAAGGAAAAAAAGTATCTAACCCATCTAGTTAACCTGCAGCTCCTCTCTAATAATAATAATAATAATAATAATAGATTTAATAAAAATAAGAATAAAAAATGGAAGAAGAAACTGATTAGAAAAAAAGCAAAGAAGAACAAGAATTAAATACTCAAATTGAATCAATTAAAGTACAAGCTAAAACATTAATTGTGGATAAATTAAGATTAGCTTTATTGTTAATAAAAAGGAAAGATAATTATCCTCCTTAACTAAGTGCTGAAATTGATGAGTTAAAAAAGTAATAAATAAAATAAAATATAGAATGTTAACCTAAAAAAAAGAAGAGATATCTAAAATGAATTCTTTGGAATAGCTAAAAACAGAATTACAATGGTTAAACGAGAATTATGATTACACCTTATTAATTAGCCAAATACCAGAGTAATTATTTAAAGATAAAACCGTTACCAAAGTACTAAATGAAGAATTCCAAGTAATCATTCAAATAATTTCTTAGAAATATGGAAGAATTGATAATTTATAAATCAAAATCAAAGATAAAGCAGCTCATCTTAAATTCTTCAGTTTTGATTCAGCAGAAAAAGTAATTATATATTTAAGTTTAGGCTTATTATCAAGCAAACGAAAATTCTAATTTAAAGGTTGAGTTTTTAAATTAAGGAATTAAAAAGGTACTCATTGCCTAAAGCTGAAAATTTATAAATCATAATATTTAATGTAAATAAATCATTTCTTCAATTAATTTAATATATTCAAATTGTATATCAACATAATTTTTAGAAAATACTTAAATTTTTTTATCAAATTTATCTAAAGTTATTCCAAAACATCTTTATATTAGGTACTACTTAGAATAAGGCATTCCTCAAATTTATTCATAGTAGATATGAGTCCCTATATTCTATATATATCATCAGATGAAGAAAATATATTTTCTATACTACCATCCAATCAAAATTAATTACATTATATTTATATTAAAATGTAAAAATAAGAAGGAGTGTGATTTTTTTATATTGAAATACTTCATTTTATTAAATCAAATTCAAAATATTTATATTTAGTAAAAAATGAAACATTATTTGAAAAAATAAAGAATATTTTATTTTAGTTATGCCCTTAATTTTCAAAACTATAAAACACAGAAAAAAGTATTTCTAATTATTTAGTAATCATTTTTAAATTAACATTGTTTTATAATTACACTTTGTGAAAAAAATACAAATTTTATTATTTATAAATTTGTTCACTTTGTAAAATTACATAATATTAATATAATAAATAATAAAAATAAAATGAATGAAACATATTAAAGTCTTGCTCTATAATATTTTGAAAAATTGAAAAAAGTGCTTCCTCAAAAATTAAACTAGTTTAAAGAGACTCTTTTAAAATTTTAGGGATAAGATAAATCATATTTTGGTGATCATATTATTGCTTTTAAATAGGGAATGCAAATAAAATAAAGTAAAATTAAGGAATTGACTTTAACAACCCTAATTGTATAATTTATTTGCATTTTAGAATTTAGTGTCAAAAGGTTATATTGATGGCTGCTTAATGGATAATACAAATAACTTTTAATAATTTGAAACAATTGAAATGACAGATGCTACAGGGAAAAAAAAAGAATAATCAATGAATGTGATTGAATCACTAATACATTTAGTATAATAATGTTTTGTGGAAAAGGATGAAATAATTTCATTAGCATTAAAATTATTGATATCACTTGTAATGAATCCATTTTGTAATATGTAATAACACGAGCTAACAAAAATTATTAAAACTGTTGTGTATGTATATGCATAATCAAAGTCTTAAAATATTGATAGATTATGCAAAAGTATTTTCTTATAAATAATTTTGATAACTTTTTAAGGAAGTAATTGTGAAAGCATTGTTAAAATGACATTGGATAATATTATTAATAGGGTTTCAGATAGTAAAAAATGTTAATATTGTGGGAAACAAGGCAAATTTGAATGTAGATAAAATAAAGTAACAGTATGTTCTTATGGATGTAAGAGGAATATATAAGAGACATTGGAATTACAATAAAAAAATTATGAAAATTCTTAAAGTGTTTTGGATTTATTGATTAGACTTTTATCTTCAAAATAGTAATTTCAATAGTTAAGAAATTAAATAATTTTACTAGAGGGGATTTATTTCATATGTGATAATTATGATTTCTGTTTGGAAACTAAAAGTATATACAATTTAAGTTCATATTTGTTGAAATTCTGTTTATAAAATGAATACTAGTTATACTCATTAAGTTTTAAAATCTTTTAAAGATTAGCATTTAGTAAACATAAAGAAATGATCAACTAGATTAATATTTTTATTAACCAAATCTATCTAAGTGTTCTCGAAAATAAAAATACTACTGATTAACATAAATCAACAACTTTAGAATCTTTATGGAATATATTTCAAAGAAAGCATGCCTCGCTTGAATTTTATTTGAATTACGATTGCAGCATAAAACACGAATTTTTAATGGAAAATATTATCAACACATTACATAGTATTTTTTAATAAAATGAATAATTCCGTCCATTGATTACACAAATATATTAAGCAATAATTATAGGCATAGAATCAACTTTTAATGAAAAAGCTATTAGCAATTCTTAATAGGAGTAATAATAACCTTAAGATATAGATGAAACAGTATTTATAAATTAATTAGAAATGCAAAGATAATAAAAATAAGAAATATAAAAAGGAGTAGAACTCTTTAAAAAGAATCCTGAGAAGGGAGTATCATTTTTTATAAAGGCAAATATTATATAAAATGATCCAACTTCCATTGCTAGATTTTTAATTGAAAATAAAAGTTTACCTAAGGATTCTGTAGGATAATATCTAGGTGGTCATCATCCAATTAACATATAAGTATTAAGTGAATACACAAATTTTTTAATGTTTCATAATTTATCTGTTGAATAGGCTTTAAGATAATACTTAGATTTGTTTACTTTACCACCTGAATCATAATAGATTGATAGAGTTGTATAAAAGTTTGCAGATAAATTTTATGAAGATAACCAAAACAATTAGAGTTTTCATTTTAAATCTAGCAGCTGCATTTATACTTTTACCTATCTTTTAGTTATGTTATAAACAGATTTACATAATCCTAAAGTTGTGGATAAAATGAAATTAACAGATTTCATAAAGTTAGCTAGATAAATAAACGATGGAGAAGATTTGCCTTAAGAATATCTTACAATTACTTATCATTCAATTTAAAAAAATCCACTTGCTGTTAGAGAATCTAATACATCCATGAATCCACTTACACCTAATTAATATTAAAAGTAGATGGAAGAACTTTTAAAGAAGATTAAAGAATTAATCAAAAGATAATCTGATTCTAATTACATTTAAATTGATTAAGAAACAATATTGTTATCAAAGGGCCTGCTTGAATCATTTTCTGGAAAATTCTTAGATATTCTTTTAGTAACTTTTGAAACTATTCCTAATGGTGACGCTTTGATTAAAAGTATCCTCTAATTAATTAAATTGTCTTCCAAATTATCTATGAAAATAGAAAATCTAGTTTAAGAAATAGTAAAAGTTGGTTTAAATAGTTTAAAAAAAGGAAATGGTATGTTAATGATTGGTTTATTATCTATAATTCCAATAATTGGGAATTCATTACATGAATAAGGATGGAAATGTGTTTTAGAAGCAGTAAGTTTAATGGATGAATTAAGATAATTAGATACTGATCACACAGATAAAGTTTTTATGTGTTCAAAAGACTTAGACAATTCATCAATAGAGGAATTTATTATTTAATTATGTTAATTATCTAAATAAGAAATCTTTTAAAAGCATCGTATATATTCTTTATAAAAGCTTGTTGAAGTTAGTGATTATAATATGGATAGAGTTAAAGTTATATGGAATAGATTATGGTCTATTGTAAGTTAACATATTTTAGAAGCTGTTGCATTTAGAGTTAAATCAATTACTATTTTTGCTGTCGATTCATTAAAATAACTGAACATAAAATTCTTATAGAAAGAAGAATTATATAATATTCAATTTTAAAGAGAAGTCTTAAAACCATTTGAAATAATTTATACAAATAGTGATGTTGATGAAAAAGAATTTGTATTATTATGTGTTAAATAAATCCTTTAAAATAGTAAGACTTACATAAAAAGTGGATATAAGGTAATATTTAATTTAATTAATCTTGGATTGAAAGAAGAAAATGATACAATTTCTAAATTAGCATTTGATCTCTTAAAATTTATTGAAATATAGGAATTAATATTGATCGATTTAATTTAAACCTATTAGATTTTAGGTAAAAAGGATAATGAAAATATGGCCATTAATTCAATAGAATTTGTAAAGCAATGTTAACGTTTTATGATAACATAAGAGTAATAAACATTATAAGTCCCTTTATTAGGAATTTTATCAAATTTAGCAGGTGATAAACGAATTCAAATTTAAACTTAAGCTGTGGAAACATTATTTTATATTTTAGAAGAGAAAGGGAGTTTATTCAATGAAGAATATTGGATAATGATATTTTCTTCTGTTTTAAGACCAATTTTTGATGAAATTTAATTTACTTTAAGTACAAATCCAGAGCTAAATTAATATTGGTTTAAGGATAGTTGTCAAAAGGTATTTCAAAATATTTCAAGTCTTATTAAGAAACATTATACAAAGTTAAAAGGATAATTACCAGATTTCCTGAAATTATTCTAAAATTGCATTCAAAATTAAAATGAAAAATTAGCATAATTAAGTATTTAGGCTTTTAAAACAATGATAATGGATAAAGGACTATAATTTGAATAAAAGGATTGGGAATAAATATTATTATTTATTTAGTAAATGTTAAAATATACAATACCAACTAAACTTAAAGATATTGATTAAACAACAATTAAATTAGAACAGTAATTAATAGGGAAACTTAAAAAATAAAAATCATTTTAAAGTATCACTAATAGTATAATTAATGAATGTTATAGTCAGTGTGCTTCTTAATTACTATTAATTTAAACCAGCAAAGATATATGTGAACTTTATTATTAAAATTGGAGTCTAAATCAATTGGACAATCTAGAAAAGACATTTTATGAATCATATTAATTTGCAAAATTCTTTAATCAACAAATAGAACAAAGATATAATATTTGGAAGTCAGGATTCATGTAGGATATGAATGTGTTACCTGGTTTACTCAGACAAGAAAGAGAAGCATTTTCTTGTATGATTATGATTATATAATTTAAAATGAAGATGTTAAAATAAGAATAGATATAATAATCAAAAGAATAAGAATACTAAATGATTTCGTAATAATTAAATGAGGAATAAACACAAGAATAATTAATTAAAGAATAATAATTAGGAGAACAATATTAAATAGTTTTAAATAGATATTTATAAATTTTATTAGACTCTATTAAGTAATTTAATTCTAAGCATATTTAATTTGTTAATTAATAATAAGATACAGGTGATGATCCTCTTATTAAGATAAAATAATATGAGACAGAAAGAGATATGTAAAATCTCAGAACTCTCTTGGATGTTTCTATTTTGCCAAAAGTTTTAATGTTGAGTGATGAAGAGGTAGTATCATTTTAATAATTTAGATGAAACTAAAATTAAATGAATTTTATGAATAGCTACTGAATGCATGTAGCTTTGTAAGTGAATACAGTGTTTTATAAATGAGTTGTTAAGAATGTAAAAAGTGTTGTAGATGCTTGAATTAATAGAAAAATAATTTATTTTTTCAAATAAAGAAATGCTTACTAAAATTGTTTGAGTTAAAATGATTATATATTATTTTAAGATGGATTAAATATTTATTTCCGGTATTGCAGGAGGTTCAGCTGGAATCATTACAGATTTCATCTTTTTTCCAATTGAAACAATCAAGACGAGAATCTAAGCATCCAATAATAAAATTGATTATTTCAAAACAGCAGCCAAAATAAATAAATACAGAGGAGTATAGCTATATTATTAAGGGATTTGAAGCTTTTATCATAAATCACAGTCTCGTTTCCGTCAGCCTTTATATTTTTCTCAACTTATGATACATCTAAAAAATATGGTTGTTCATATATGTTAGCTGGGGCATTAGGTGAAATTATAACAAACATACTCAGAAATCCTTTTGAGGTTGTTAAAAATCAAATGTAAGTTGGATTAGATGCAAATGTACGAGATACATTAAGATCAATTTATTATGGATAAGGATTTCGAGGTTTTTATGCAGGATTTACAACCATAATATTGAGAGAAATACCATTTAGTGCAATTTAATTTTCAATATATGAAAATATGAAGACTCACTTTGGAAATAATGAATTTGTAGATCATGCGTTGAATGGAGCTGTAGCAGGTGGTACAGCAGCCTTTATAACAACTCCATGTGATGTTGTAAAATCTAAATTAATGACTCAAAGGAATCAATTTTATGATTCATTAAGAGGCTGCATAATGTCTATTTATGAGACAGAAGGAATTCTAGGCTTTTTCAGAGCTGTTCATATACGAACAATGTTAATCTCAGTATCAGGGATTGTATTTTTTAGTGCATATGAAAAATGTAAATTTTATATTTCATCATACAATAATAGATCATGATTATAACTTTTTATTGAGATATTCTAATAGTGAATAAGAATTTAGGACATTTTCCAATCTATCTACAAAAGAGATATGTTTTCCATGTATTATCCTATATGTCTTGCTTTCTTCTACAGTAAGTTTCTCTTTTATAACTTGAAATCCTCCATTCTGCAAAATTTATGGTAAATGATATTCACTACTCATCTTATTCTATAGTGCATATTTTCTTGAATGTTTTCCTTTTACTTATAATTCTAATTTGTCCCATGTTTCCTTTGAAATTGATAAAAACATTCCTTGCTCAGTATTTGTATGTACATCGTAGATCTATATTCTTATCCCAATTGGTTTGTCTTGGATACCCAAATAAGATATTGTGAGTGGTATTTTATACATATTGTTTTAGTTTGCTAACTTTATTATTAAGTTTACTCAAAAACATTCTGCTATTGCATTCACACGATAAATCAACTGGTAAAATAGCATTCTCTTTAAATCTTTCTTGATCATCTGCTTCTAATTCTTTTGTAAATGTTAGTAATGTATAACAGTTACACAGAATATTGCATATCAAAGGATAATCTACTTAATCTAAACTACTAACGTTTAATCCTAATTTCTAGCACACATTATCATACTAAATTTATGTATGGCCCATTGCTTTGACTTTTGATTGTCTTGGACCTACTATTTAATATATTCTTACCATATGTTTCAAATGTGTTGCTTAAAAACAATTCAAAACATTATTCTCTTGAATTATCAGCTATAAATATAATTCTTTAAAAAGTATTTTTATCCCATATTTTTATTAAACACATTTAAACTTTGGCTTAACTTTTATTTGGCATGGTTATTTATGTACCACTTAATATTTTATTTATTTATGAAAATTTTTGAACGTTAAAAATCCTATATAATAGTTCTTCTAAATCATTTACTAATTTTTATAAAAACTAAGTCAATTTTTATTAATTTTTAACAATATAACTCCTTATATTGTAAACTTTATGTTTTGGCTTCACAGTATCATTCGATTTTTCTAAATTATCTTAAATTCTAATCATTTCCTAAACTTCTTCTCTTTCATAATCATCTTATCCATATGCATCAAATAATTAATCTAAAGAACTTTGATCAAATTATAAATCTATTGCAACTGTGTTTAATAACACTCTAAAGATTCCATCCTCTAAAGGATACAATAATGGAATGCAGTATTCATCACACAATTAAATTTTATCACAATCATTTAATAAACTTTATGGCTATGCATATATTGATATTTTTTATTCTCCTTCATCTTCTTTTATTGAAATGAATGGGATTATCAAATATTAAATAAATTACTTAAAGGTCGTAATACATTTCAGTTACTAAGTATAAGGCAATACATTCTTATAATCTATGAATTATATTAAGTCTTTTATTATAGATAACTCAACATATTCGATTTTAGCTGTTGAATTTTCCTATTTTGTATTTAGAGAGATCTTAATAGACAATTCTTTATTCTTCTACACAACACCACATGATATTTCATACAATACATTATCAATCAAAGCCTTTTTCACAATTGTTTGATCTGTTGTCAAATTAATACTATATTATTTAGATTAATCCATCTCTAAATTAATTTTAAAATGTATTACAATCTAATATTGTTAAATTCAAATCTAAAGTGAAATCCGTATCATTTATCATAGAAATGCTATTTATCTTTGGTTCATCAGTATCTACTAATCCATTAATTAGGTTATGAATATCAATGGTACTTTATCTTTCTTATTTTTTTATTTATAAATTCTGAATCTTTTAAGATTAATTTGAAGCAACACCAAAACTCATTCTCTCTTACATTATACCAGCTTAAGAATCAGAACTTTATTGCTATTGAGCTGAAATTTAAGAATATTATTGTTATTATTATTGTTAGTGCTATTATTATTATTATTATTATTATTATTATTATTGTTATTGTTATTGTTATTGTTATTGTTATTGTTATTGTTATTGTTATTATTATTATTATTATTATTATTATTATTATTATTATTATTATTATTGTAACTATTTTATCTTTTCTTGGGCTGTCTCTTGTTCTTACAGTCTGAATTTAATTTTTGTAGCCTCAGCACTTAACTAAGTTATTTTATCTTTTAATTCTTCAATTTCAATTTCTCTTTCTTTTCTTTAATTTTAAATTCTTTTATTTTCTTTTGTTAATTCATCAATTTTTTTTTCTAATTCAACAATTTTGGGTTCTTATTTCTTTTAACTTTAAGATTACATAAAATTATCTATTTTTCTTTATATAATTTATTCAAGATCATTCTAAGGTTGTACTTACTGGATTTATTTTAACTAATAAATTCACAAAATGATTATACCTTAGGAGATTAGATTCGAAAACTTCCTTTTTGGATGCTTGTCTGCTAGATTTTTTACAATTAATTTTGCTCGTGTCTTTAAGATTGGGGCTTGACCGAATCAGGACGTTTAAAACTCTTAAATCCTTAAGCTTCACTAATGGATCTTTCAATGTGTCTTGCATTTTTAAAAAGAGGAGTCTTTCCATTCTTCAAAATTTTGAGTAATTAATGAACTTAAAAACAAACTTTTTATGTATTCAATATTTTGCCAAATGTTTTTTTCTAAAATTATTTATTTTAATTCATACTATTGGAATATAGTTATTAAGACTTTTTTTCATATTAGATCCTCTTTCACTAAATAAAAATAACTTTGTAATTTGATGTGATGGTCCCAAATACTTCCTACCTAGTTTTGCTCCATTTATAAAAAATTATTAAAAATCTAAATCTTAACAAAATCCAAGAACCTATAAATTTTGCACTGTTTTTGCATAAAAAATATAACCATTGAGCAGAAGAACAATATCTTTAGGTTTGCAAGATTTTTTTATTTCTTTGAAAATCTGATCTAATTAATATATAAAGCCTTACATACGGTTCATAATGAATTAAAGCTTTTTCTGCAATTGAAAGACATTTTTTGAAATCTTACAAGAAATAATATATTCGTGCTAGGTTCAAATGTGAGATTATATGTAGTTATGGGATGTCTTATTCAAAGTATTTCAAGTTAAACTTTGCTACTTTTTTAGCCAAGTCAATCATATGAGCTTGAAAAAGCAACGCCGTTAAATTATTTAATGATTGCACACAGTAAAAAGGAGGAACATCTTAAGATAATGAAATGGTTAGCATAATAAGATCAGGACTTTCTGGATGTTCTTCAAACATTTAAGCGAACATCTGGAACAGTTCATACAAGTTGGAAACATCTTTATTCAAATTTTTAATGAAATCGATAGGTATTGTCTTGACTTTTCCGAAATTGTGGAGTAATTCAATGTAATAATTATTCATATTAATAAAAATAAGCAATAGAAACATTTATTTTATTATTGACCCTATTAACTATCAAAGATGAAGTCATATTTATGATCAGACTAATTGGTCATTAATTTCATGAACAACATATAAATAAATAAGATTTTTTTAGAGTAACTTGTTTTGATTTTATTGGAGGAGAATAACAAAAGAAGGAAAATATTTTTAACTCTTAAATTTGAATGAGAAACATCAACATCTTATCTTTTTTTTAAAACAAATTTTAAATATATCAAAATAAATATATATTTTGCAAACCTTAGTTACACTATTTTGCCTAAAGTAATGAATTTACTTTAGAAGGTAAGGATAGTTCCTTTTTTTAAGAAGTAAAAAATCAACCATATCTAAAAACACTATCGATACTAATGAATCAAATTTTAACATTTTGAAATTTATTTGTAATCTCTAAAAATAATAATTAATTCACTAAATTGCTCAAATATTCAATTATAAATCGATAAACTTAATTAAATTAAGAAAGGAACTTTTTTAATAGAAATAAATGAATTACTCTGTTTGATCTAATTACGAAAAATAGCACCATTTGTAAACCTAGAATAGAAAATAGGTATAATACAAAAAATATAAAATGATCCTTTTTATTAATAGGAGGGAAATTTCCAAAAAAAATAACAGGATCAGTTATATATATCAAAGATTTTCAAAAGATCCAACCAATCTCAACTAATCTTAATTTATATGGAAATATCATTTAAAATTATTAGTAAAATCCCTTTTGTAGATTTATCTCAACTCTGATCAAAACAATAAGGAAAATTTAGAAAATAAAAGAGACAGTTGAATTATCTGATTCAAACAATCAGGATTATCAAATAATATAAATTTAACAATTAATTTTCATATCTTAAAAGATTACATTAACCCTTTAAAAAATGTTAAGTTTATATGTGATTTTCAAATGCTTTAAATAATTAAATTAGGATTCTGAATCTTCTCGGAGAAAAGAAATTTAATTAAAACTTAGAACTAAGAGTTTAGAATATTAAAAATTCTAGAAGATCATTAAAATAGCTTCAATAAGTATAAAAATTCTGGATAAATTATATTTTAGCAAAATTACATTACCTAAGACCTTTAAGTAGTAATATTTATATGACTGATATTTCTGGCTATTTAATCAGCTGTATCTTCTCAAAGACTGTTCTAAGGTTTCTTCTCACAAAACCTAAAACTCTATTTTTGTATAAAAGTCTTAAAAGTATTTAATAAAAGGGTAGAAAGTTTATTAAATTTGAATGAAAATTGCAATTAAATAAAAGCTAATTTAAAATATTATTATCATAAATGTCGTATAATTTCTAATTAAAAAGACAGTAAATTTTATTAACTATTTGAAATTCAAATAAAAAATAGAGCCTTTTAATAAATTGTGATTAAGATTTCTCAAAGTTCTAAATACTAATTAAACTTGAGAAAAAATAAGAGCTAAATTTAAATTAAATTATATACAATTGTAATATTTTTGATTAAATTGTTGTATGTTCACAATATTCAAAGAGATTTTGAGTTAATGCTCATAGATGAAGATTGATATTTTATTATTATTAAATGATTAATAAATTAATTAAAAATGTAGAGATCGTACTAAGAACAAGTGAATTAGAAGGATTACTAGCATAAATTATATTTCAAAAATGGTTATCCTTAAAATTAACAGTTTAAGAGAGATCCAAATTAAATGCTTAGAGGATTAGTATAAAAAAAATATAATAATTAGGTTGTAAAAACATGTTTACTTCACTTTATTGATTGGTTGAAATAGGGGTTTAATTTATGGTTGTTTGTTGTAATAATTCTATCAGCCAGTTTCAGAGCTGACTAGTAGTTGTTTATTTGTATAATTTAATTGATAGGAAATCTATTCATGTCATCTTATAAGCTTTATCAATAAATTTGTAAAGCATTGAGATAAGTAAATGAATATTTCAATTAAACTGTATATGTAATTGGATGGGATCCAAAATGCCATATTAGCAAATGCCCAAAAAGGAATGTGACAGTAGGAAATTTGATTTTCTTGAAGAGACATCAGCCTAGTCCAATGAGCATACTAATTTTGAATTCTTAAGAAGAGAAATTTATGGTGTAAACATCTGAAAAGGAAGGGATGACTCATATGACTTAGAAACAGTCTATTAAATTAACATCCACTTCTGATTAATAAAAAAATCAAACATTAATCTATTATAAGAGAATAATGACAGGTAAAATAGAATTTGATCAATTGGACACAAATGACAATTAGTTCAGAGGTTTCATTAAGTTATAAAAAGATCCAAAGGGTGAATATTTGGACTATAGAAATATAGTAAATTAAAGTAGTATGATAATAAATACAGATTGGGTAGTTGGGATAGTTATCAGTCATGATGATGAAGATGTGATAAAAATGTGGCATAATTGTTTTAAGAAATCTACTACTCATTTTGATAGATACCTAATGAAATTTTCTCGAATTTTTAGTCTTCTATATTTTATATAATTGGCATTTTGCATAACAATAATTATTAGATTTTAAACTATCCCAGAGGATTTTACAATTTATAATACTTTATGTAGAATATTTTAGAGTATAACATTTGTTCATCCTTGTATAATTACTGGATTATGTGAACTAACATTTTAATTTTTTAATAATATATTTGAGAAGAATAAAAACATAATAATATCTCATTCATCAGAATTATTAACTTTGACTAAGATAGATCATTGTATTTATGATAAAACTGGCACTTTAACAAATACTAATACAGTGCTTTGTGGAGTAATATGTGGTGTTTACTTCTATAATCTTATTAATGGAGAAGGCATAAGAAATGCAACAAAGAAATATAGAAAATTGATGACAACATAACATTAACATAATAACATGTAAGAAATATAAGAGGAATAAGAAGAGCAGGAGGAAATTAATTTAGGTATAGGTTCTTTGTAGAAGAGTGAAAGAATGATCTAAAATCCAGGTAGCCATCATTCAGTAAAGAGTAGATTATAATCATAACATGATGAAGCAATAAGTTTTAATTAGGATGATGCAGTATTTAATGAAGAAGAACCAGAATTGAGAAATATGGTTTTTAATTTCAATCCTCATTTTATTCGGCAACCAGAATAAATAAAACTATAAAATCCTTAGAGTGTGGATGAAGAAGTCTCATCACCAGAAAAACCAATATAAGGTAATAGAAACAATAGAAGAGTTTTTAACAATAATAGTAGATTAATAACAAAAACTAGAAGAGAACCCAGGATTGTTGAAAGAAATTTAGAATAAACATAAGAAGCAGCAAATGGATCTTTATTATCTCCATCTCCATTAAATTCTTAGAAAGATATTAGGAAAGAAGTGAAATTATGCGAATCTTAAATTAATGAGGATGATTAACAATAATAATCTGATAGTGATAGTGAAGATTAAGATCAAGAAGGAAGAAAAGATTTATTAGAAATCATAAGATTAGGAGAGAAATAGGCAGATAATTTTATGAGATCTTTGATTTTATGTTAAGATGTTAAAACAAAATATTCAAAACCTTAAAATAAACCTAGCAGAGATAAAAATAGCTCAACGATGGGAATTTCTGGTCTAATGAATGAACATCCTAGTATGAATCCTCAAAATTTTTTGAATGAAAATACAGAGGAGTATCAGGAATCTGTAATTAAATTTGCAAAGTAATATCAATTTGAATTCAATTGTGCAGGTCTTTTAAATAAAAGAATATGCTATGAAATTAGTGCAAAAGGTTTAAGTGAACGATATTTAGTGTATAAAAAAGTTAGTGATAATGAAACATTTGCTATTTTTATGAAACCTATTTAACAAAGGTTAAGGAATCAAGGAGGGCAATATGATAGATAAGGAACAGAAAGAAGTCAAAAAGGAGCTTCATTAAAATTGTATGTTAAAAGTGAAAATCTAGGACTTTTAGATAAGTGTAAATTATCATAAAAAAAAAGAGTTAATTTAGAGAAATAAATTACTCATCAAGCTCAATCAGGTTATAGATTTATAGTTTATGCTGGTAAAGAAGTGCATGAAGATGCTGTTAAAAATAAAAACAAATATTAAGAAGTAAGTTTCGATACTATGGAAATGACACATCATGATAAAGAATTAATTAGAGATTTGGATTATTATGGATTAATTTGTTTAAAGGAAGATCAAAATCCAGGGGCTTATGCATAAGTTAAGACATTTAAAAATCTTGGAATCTCATAATGGATTTTAAGTGGTGATAAGAAGATGTAAACACTTTCTGCTGCTAATCATGTTGGTATTGTCAATAATAATAATACTTTATTAAGGATTGATGAAGAAGATGAAGAAAAGTTAAAATTATAAATTAAGTCTCAATTACTATTTATTAGAAAACAACTATTAAAAGAGGATGAAAACCAATAAAATGAATCAACTACTAAATCATTTATAAGTTAAAAATCATTTTCTGAGATGAAAAGAAGTGGCATCTCTAAAAAGGCAACTTTTGATGAAAATATGATTTTGAAATCAAAGAAGGGAGAAGAACCTTTATAAAAAGTATTTCTATTGGTCAATGGAAAATCGATCAAACCTATTTTTAGTGATGATTATACAAAAAGCCATTTTCTTTTTATTGCTTTAATCCTTAAGACTGTAATTGCCTATGATTGTTCTCCTGCTGACAAAGAATTAATTACAAAAGCAGTTGCTAGGATTATGGAACCTAGTAATACACTTTTAACTATTTCGGATTCAGTTGACGATTTTAATATGAATTCTCATGCAAATGCTACTATATAATTTTCAAGAGAAAAAAGATCATTAAAAATAGCTTATCAAAATATTTAAGTAAATGATTTATAGCACATTAAATAATTAGTATTATATTTTGCCAAGTTACTTCCTATGCATCTTAGTTAGCTTACAGTTATGTGTACAAAAATAAGTTTGTATCAGTTAATTATATTTACTTTATTTGTTTGTGTAAGAAGAACACTTTATATAGAAGAACATGTTGTATATTTGTTAGCATTGCAAATTCATATTATTATAAATGGTTTGCTACCTTCATTTGAAGATAGATCAAGCCATGAATAGATAGAATTGATGTTACCTCAATATTAGCCTTAAGCTTATAAATGCTTTAAATCTAATTTTAGATGGTTATAAGAATTGTTTTATGAAGTAGTTATTTCAGCAGCCATAACTGGATTTATGAATACATATATATTTGCAGAGTTTATGATGTTTTTTACATCTGATCCTAATAATCTTGCGCATTTGATGTTTTTATTTTAACTATTTTCTGTTTTTGCTTTTGGTACATCTTAAATGATTCATCTAAATGTTCCATTTGGAAAGATAATTTGGAATTTTATTATCACTTTAGGTTTATTAATAATTTCATTTGCAATAGTAGTGGATTCTGATTAAAGAGTTTAAATAATTAGGAATATATTCAAATGGTAATTCATTATAGGAATTCTTACAGGAGTAGTTATTATCATCACAATTGATTAAATTATAAAATAAACAAGAGATTTAATGTTTACTCCAAGAATAATATTAAATTTTGTTAAATATATGGAAAATGCTATGAAAAATTAATCAGGAAAAATAGTATAAGAATCTGTTAAATAATTTTCTATGTTGAATCACATTAAAATAAATAGATAATTTTTTAGAAAAATAAAAAAAGTTTTTGAGAATGTATCAATTGATCCTTTCATTAGATCTTTATTTGAAAGCGAAAAAACATAATCATTCAATGGTGAATATTCTAAAATATCACTTGTATTTAAGAATCATAATTATGAAAAGCAATTTAGACAATTCAAAGTTTAATATTATTATTAATAGAGAAGAGAAGTAGTATTATTTCTTTTTATTGTTCTACGAGTTAGTAGTGTAATTGCATGGCCTCCATTTTAGACAAATGAAGACACAATACTCAATATACTTTGGGCAATCTTTATGGTGATGTGGATTCTAATTCTATTTATTACTAAAATAGTTGAAAAGAAATAGGTAGATTTAGTTTCATTTTAAATAAAATGGGGTACTATTGAAGCATATTTCTTTATTCCAGTAGTCTTGATTTTGGATCATTTTTTAAGTGTCACACTTCCTGAGGATAAAAGCTAATATTACTTTAGCACTTTTGGACAGTTGTTATATTAATAATTTTTAGCCTGGGATATCTTTCCTCCTCCATTATATTATCCAATAACTTTAACATTAATATTTTTTATAAATTATACAATAAGAGTAGCAAATTTCTATGATATTTAAGTGAATTCAGATTCAGAGACACCAACATTTAGAGTAGAATTTATAACATTATATGTACTTTTATTCTTTTTGAATTTGTTATCCAATTATACTCATTATAATGTAAGAAAATATATATAATTTTAGTTTTAACGATTTTAAAGATTAGTCTTTTTATTTGATTAAGCATTATAAACATAATAAGAATAGACTAATTAGATCTTGAAATCTTTGCTGCCTGCGTTTATATATGAAAAGATTGAATAATCTGAAGAGACAGAAATAGAAGAGAATTAAGGATCAATATCAATAATATTTTTAGAAATCTGTGAATTTGATAAAATTCTTTAATCAAAATAACGATAAGTTGTTACATTTTTGGACGACATTTTTAGAGTCTTAGATAAAATATGTTTATAATATGGTGTGTAGAAGATTGAAACTGTAGGTAAGACTTATATGGCATGTTCAGGGTTGAAATCTACAGAAATTGAAAATAATAAGGATGGATTGAATTAGTAAAAGAAGAATGAGACAGCAATAGCATTAGAATTGTCTTTAGATTTCTTAAAGGCAGTATCGGAATTCAGATATGAATACAAAGATTAAGATGTTGTTAAATTATTCAAATTAAAAATAAAAATTGGAATCCATTATGGTTAAGTGATTGCAGGTGTAATAGGATATCATAAACCTTAATTTTCATTGATTGGAGATACAGTCAATACAGCATCACGAATGTGCTCAACTGGATAAGTTGGAAGAATAACAATATCAAATGAAGCTTATGAACGTGTCAAAGATACTGAGTTTCTTTTTACAACTAGAGAAGTTGAAGCCAAAGGAAAAGGTATGCTGATTGTTCACTAGGTGACTCAAAGGAAATTACAAATTAAAAAGCATAATTCATAAGTGAAGTTTTTCGAAGGTTAGAAAAATGGAAGATTACTCTCTTTTAGAACTCATAAAACAAATAATATAATGAGAACTACTTAATTGAAATAAACTTATAAAGATATCTCACCTCCATCTTCAGTAAATGATCATTAGACAACAAAAGAATATGGTCGTAGATCTAAAATTATGAATCATCCTATGCAAGGATCTTAATTAGTAAAATAACCAAGAAAAAACAAAGGAGCTGAACCTACAAGAGGAATGAAAAAGGGAACTATTAAAGAAGAATTCACATCTATAAGTGAAACTGTATGGAGAGATAGGGGTAAATCCTTAGTTATTTAAAAAACTGATTATAATACAAATGATTGGGAAGAAACAAAAGAAGATGAAATCTAAATGAAATAAGTAGAAAAAGACCCTGAAAACAGAATAATTGGAGTTTCTGATAATGATGTTGATGGTCCTGAATCAGAAGTAAAAAGTGAAAGAGTAAAAAAAATCATGGATTTAGAAGTTCTTAAATATAAGAAATTAACACTTGAATATGAAAAATGTAATGAGGCAATTATAGTAATGTAATTTGAATAGTATTATCAAGAAGTCAGATCAGCTTTAAAGGATATCTTTTATCCAATGACGATTGTTTATACTTTATTTAAGGCTTAAATTTAATTGATAGATTCTGGTTAAGATGGACTCACTATATA
Source organism: Paramecium biaurelia (assembly GCA_000733385.1). Lineage (NCBI taxonomy): Eukaryota > Ciliophora > Oligohymenophorea > Peniculida > Parameciidae > Paramecium > Paramecium biaurelia. The sequence goes on from JPFL01000117.1 coordinate 144,992, forward strand.
TATTGTTAGAATGTTCTTAAGTTTATACTTAATAATATTGTATTTTATTACAAGCAGACTGAAGAAATACAATATGCATAATCTGGATTTAGGATTGACTGGACTTTACTATGTGAGTGCCTTTTTAACAATGTTCTTTGTTACATTTAACAATTAATAAAGATTTCTTATTTCTGATAATGCTGAAGCTTATTTCTTTGCATTTTCAGCTGTAAATTAATAATCATTAAAGTTCAAGTATATGTTCTTCTATATTTTATTATAATAAGCAGCATGGTTTGTTCAACTTCTTCTACATGCACATAATAATTTATTAGTATTTATAGTGTTATCAACAATTATTTTAGTAATAGTTTCACATAACAATTTTGAATTAACAATTAAAAATTTTAATAGTGCTGCCAATGAAAATTTAAAAAAAGAACAAAGAGATTCATTATTGACTAATTTATTACCATCACACATTTTAACAAGATTCTATTAGAATAGTAAAATTAAATTAGAATTATCTGATGTCTTAATTGATGCAACTCTTTTGTTTGCTGATATAAGTGGATTTACAGCATATTCAGCAAAAGTTTCAGCTGAATAAGTAGTAAAGATGTTAAGGGAACTAATGACATCATTTGATAAGGAATGTTTACAATAAAATGTTTATAAAGTATACACAATTGGAGATTGTTATGTTGTTTTGGGAATAAATGATATGGAGTAAAGACATCCTGGTTAAGAAGCAAAAAATGTTCTAGAAATGGGATTAGAAATGGTAGAAATTATAAAGAGAGTTAGAAAGGAGGTTAACTTTAAAGATTTGAATATGAGAATAGGAATACATACAGTAATTAATTTAAATTAATTATTTTTAGGGATAATTCTATGGTGGAATTATTGGAACAGATATTGTACGATATGATATTTTTGGTATTGATGCTGTGATTGCCAATAAAATGGAATCATAAGGAGAAGCAGGTAAAGTTATGGTAAGCGAAGACACAAGAAGATTAATCAATATACATTTTCCTGGAGAATATATTTTCACTCCAAGTAAATAAGTAGACATACCTGTTGCTAAAAAGAAGGTTTAACCATATTTTGCAACTAAAGCAGATATTTTAAATCGCTAAGACAATTCTAGATATCTTTGATTGCTTTGTTTATCTTTTATATTTTTCAGCTTAATAAAATTTAATAAATAATAATAAATTTGTTGATTTTTTAGACAAACAAATAATATATCACTTTTTGGCAGTTCCATCTATTTATGATAACATTTAAGCCATCAATTTCTTAACTTCCATTGTTATCTTCATCATTAATAATGATTGTTGTCTTGTATATTCCATAGATGCTTGCATAGATGTAGAGATTTATTCAATAAACTCAAACAATTATTGACTTTGTTTTACAGATCTATTTTATTAAACAAAATAGTTACGCATATAATTCATCTTTATTTACTTTCTATTATCCTTTGAAAATCTACTAGATAAATTTATTTATGTCTTAATCATTTAATCTTTTGTTTAAGTTAATGGGCTTATTTTCTCCTTTGCAGATTAATACCTTAGAGATTCCTCTAAATAAGCAATCAATAAAAAAGAAAAATTCATCTGAAGTGATATGATTAGTCTTATCTGAACCAAAAATCACAGCAATGTCTATTCATATCAAAAGATAGTTACTATAAAAAATTTAACTAATTTCTCCAGTCGAGAGAAGAAGCATAACAGAAAATAATTCAGTAGCATCAATTCTTCCTATTCCTCTAGAATCAAATTATTAAAAAACTATAGCCAAAGCTTACTTTTTATTGGAGATTGAATCCATTGCTTAGGAGGAATCAAAAAATAAAGGTAATGGAGCTTAGTTTTTTTTTGTCAATTTCTATAAAATGGATTTCAAAGTTTCTTAAGTCCCTGATATTATGATTAAATTTAATTACACCCTCCGCAAAGTTCTTCTAAAGCTGGCAATAAACATGATTATTCTCTTAAATTATTAAAGTATTATTATCTAAATGATGAGAAAGGAGTAGTTTCAAACTTTTAATACATATAATAAATAAATTAATAAATTAAAATAGACAATATAAAAATATAGCATAAAAAGTCTTTAATTATTCATTTTATTCGATTTATTTTAACTATTCAATTTAAGTTCGAATTAAATAAAGGGCTTTTTACTTCAATATAAGGGTAGTAATTATATTTTTTAATTATAATATTGCTTAAATACTGGATAATGAATATGATAATCATTTTAGCTTAAATGTAAGATTTCATATCAACAGAAATTCAGAAAGGCTTCTATAATGAGTTATAAATTTAAAAAAATCATTAATAATATTTTATTTCTTTAAAAGAAATTATTCTATTTTCTAAAACACTTTTAATTGGAATTGTACTAAAATTCTCATAAGATTGATTAATTAATAATGAGGATTAGTAGTTTCAATTTCAATTTTTATCAAATTTTATTAAATTACTAAAAACTCTCAAGAAATGCAACAATATAACTATTTCTTGTTCAATATATTGATCTTAGTCAAAAAAAATATATATCAATTTAAGCCTTCAAATATTTGTTACAATCTTTCATGCTTAATAACTATAAATTTTTGAGATTCATCTTAAGAGTTTTAATTTAATGTTCTTTTGCTAGCATTTTGGAAGTTTACTTCTCAAGCTATGTTGGAGAATTTCCGTTAGATATTAATTAATCTCTTCTCTCAGTTAAATACTTTAGTAAATCCTTTGTATTCATTATTTTTAAATCACCATTATTTTCCTGTAATCTTAAATAATTTTTTTTTTACTTGTTATACATATTCTAATATGAGTTGTAGAACTTCCTCTTTGCCTCTTTATTCTCTGAAATACAATATTAGCAACACTATTACATAACATCATGAAAGTCTTTTCTTTTACATCATATTATTCATTGAATTAAGGGTCCATAATTAATACATTAGATTTATTAAATAGTTTAACAAGATAAATTAACTAATTAAATATATATAGAATTAGTAGTTATATATGATCTAATATTATAATAAACAGAAATTTTAGTTTTTATCTAATCAAATTATTCCAATAGATTATCTAAAATGTTATGAAGATATAAAATTTCTGTTACTGAAGATATCAATCCAAATTTAATTTAAATAGATCTATCTGCCAAAGAAAATGAAAAAATGAATATTGTTTTATACATACCTTGGCAAATAGTTATCAAAAATAACTGAAATTATTTTATATTTTAATTGATATTTAATACTAAGTTTTATTGACATTAATTAACAAATATATAATTTTAATGTAACAGATTTACCAGCTGACTTCAATAAACTTTAATTTCAGCAACTGGTTTTTGTTTATAATTATCAAATAACTAACATTTTTTTTCTTTATATGTTACAAATTTATAGTAATAATAATGGCTGTTTTTCGAGACAAAATCTGTGGAATTGAATAAGATATAGAATTTTTCATTAAGATTTCCTTTATAAACATATTTGAAAGTACTAGAAATTCAAATATTTAATGTTATATGTCAATATCAATAGGATTATTTTTATAAAAGCTACATAATAATTAAATGGATTCAATTGACTATAAAACAGCAAAGTTCAATTTTTTAGGAATCAGAAAACACTTTTTTAAGGATGTTACTTATCATATAACAGTTTTCGATGATATAGTTGTTATGGGAATTGTAAAAATCATAAATTTAAATTTAGACAACAGATTGCCAGAATCCTAAATACATAATTAAACTGAGCCTTGATACAAAAATTAACTGGGAGATAATTAGGAGTACACAAGAGTTAGAATACTTTGAAATTGTATATTAATGGAAAAAGAAGATTTTCCATGCATAAGCAAAGGATCTATTAATGTACTTTTAACTTCATCTTATTTAAGATTTAAATAACTTATAGCTGGAAAAGTGATGTTTGTAGGCATAGGAGACTTATTCAAGCCTCTATTTTAGGTTGGTAAAGGAAGTTCAGCAAAAGTATAAAAATATACAAATGTCTTAAGGTGTACAGTGCAAGAAATGTTTTAGATAAAAGAGTTTATGCAGTTAAAGCAATTTAAAAGTCTTTTTTGAAACTTTAAGAAAATGGAAATGGAATGGTATTGTTTTAATAGTAGCTTAGTAAGCTTTTTAATCTGAAATACAAATTCTAAAAATATTATCATAATATGAATAAAACTTCTTAGTTCTGTGTGAAATCTATGAAGGAGATAGTACCTTTTATTTGGTGACTTCTTATTTGGAGGGTTTGAGTTTGAGTGGAGAAATAGAAAAAGCAAAGGTGATTTTTAATAATACCTAATTAGACTTTACCACAGAAAAGATTACCTGTTTCTAGTATAAAAATAATTATGAAGAAATTGCTCACTAATTTAAAAATTCTTCATTCCCATAGAGTATAACTATATATTAATAAAATTAATAATAGATAATTCATCGAGACTTAAAGCCTGAAAATTTAATGTTTGCCAGAAAAAACGACTATTCTTCTTTAGTTTTGGTGGATTTTGGTCTAGCAACTACAGAATTATTAAATAAGTAATCAACAGAATCTATACAAGATATTTATTTCCTAAGTGTGGCACACCAGGTTATGTCGCACCTGAAGTATTTAACTCTAAAAATTGTTAAAAGTATAATTGTAAAGTTGATATTTTTTCTGCTGGATGCATATTCTATAAATTATTAACTGGACATAGTTTATTTATGGGATAGAATTTTGAAGAAGTTTTGAGATTAAATAATCATTTTAATATTAATTTAGAATTGCAGATTGATGGCAATTATATAACAGATTAATCATTAGTAAATTTACTTAAATCTATGTTAGAATTTATTAAAGCAAATGTTGAATATAGATGGAATAAATAGAATCACAGCAATATAAGCTCTTCAACATCCTTTTTTTGATTCAACTTTTGAATTTAGTACTTAAGCAATATCGACTACTAGTTAGAAAGTTATTAAAAATGCTATTTATCAATTAAATTTGGCTGAACTTGAATCTAAATACAACAGTTAAAATGAAATTGGGGATGAACATAATTATAAAATTAATGATCTAAAGAGATATTCTTTTATAACTGAAGTATAATACTAGATGTCTCAGTCAGCCAAAAGAAGTAGTGGCTAATTTTCTGGTACATTCTATTAAAAGGATCCATTATCAGCCTTTTGTAAAATAAAATTATATACAGAATCTTCATAACCACTTAAAAAAAATAGTCATTAACAACATTCAGATTCATAATTTTGATCATTAAATTTTGTATATATTTAATTATTAAATCATATATTTGACAAAGATTTTTGGGATCCTATACTTTTCTAACTTTTTAATTCTTCTTGAGCAGCAGGTAAGGTAGTGTAGTCTCCTTTAGCGGCTAATATATAAGCAGAAGCTGATGCTTATTATGATATTCTTCTTATCATTTTTCTCATATCTTCTTTTGAATTAGGTTCTTTGCTATCAATTGATTTAAATGAGTTTGTTGATATTGGTTATACGAATTTATTGATAGTGGCTTATGCTTTTTCAGTTGAAGTTGTTAAAGTAGGCACAATCACTAAGAATATTCATTAATATTATACTAGATTAACTTAATTTGTTTCCTCTTTAAAATGTTTATTATTACTATTGTTATTTTTGTAATTCAAATTGCATTTCATCATTACACATCTATATTCTGTGAACTGTTTATTATAGTGTCTCCACTTAATCCTTTAATTCTTAAATTTATTAATCCTTTTAAGCAATCTCATCCTAAAGTTTTTAAATATAATCTGTATCATCATGCATTGATGAAAATAAAGCAGTACTACAAGAAATTTTTGAATCGCATAATTTAGTTTCTCCTTCTCGAAAATCTTTAAGCGTTCCTAAAAGAAGGTCTCTCCTCTTTTTTAAAATTGATCCTCTCTTATCAATAAGTTAATTTGAAGTTTATAGTTTCAAAATTAATTCCTACAAGTCATCTTGATATGTTTCATGTATTACACCTAATTAATGGGCCATAAAGTAAATAAAATTTAATTGAAGAATAATTTTGTTAATTCAAATAATATACATAAATATTTCCAATATCATTTGAATGTTTCAATTTTAATTGAGAACTTTGATATTATGATAATTTTATTAATGAATTCCTTTAATAATGTAAACTTCGATATTGATAAATCTTAAAAATATTTTTAACTCTATATTTAACCAGATTTGAAGTTATTCAAATATAGATATACACTAATTTATTATAACATATAGAAAAAAGGATCTCGAGTTTAAGAATATTAAATTAAATATTACAGTTATATTAAATAATGAATAGATGGAAACAATATCTGTATTTGTGGGTATTATCCTTTGGATTCTAGCAAAGGAGTAAGTTTAGAAAGATTTCACTATTTCGACTTTCTTTTAGGAAGAGATACAATTTAAACTGTAACTATAAACACTAATAATAATAATTTTGATTCTATAAGAAGATTGAAGTCCATTAAATTTATAATATCTGATTGTTATAACTTTGATTTTAATAAGATATTTTATTTGATCAATCAATTAATTGGATTTTGAAATTTCTTTAAGTTGCTTTTAGCTATGAATAAATTTGAAAGTAGATAATATATTCATATTAGGTAGATATTCATTTTAAGCATTTTTATGATAATTTTGATGTCATTTCTATAAATCAATAATATTAAGAGCATATTAAACTAATTCTCATAAGAACAGAGTTTTTATATATAAAATATTTGGAAATTGACAATAAATGAATTAATTATTATTCTAAACTATCATTTTTCAATGTATTCAAGTGTTGAACCTAATTAATATTTCAGTTGATATTATTGTAAGAACTTAAGGTTTAGTATCATATAATAATAATAATATCTTTGCAATAGATCATCCAAATTGAATTAGTTAAATAGTGATCAATTGTATTATATATATGTCACTAAATTAATGAAAAATACAAATAATGATAATTTATCTAATGTTTATTCCTTTTTAATTTACATTAGCTAATTGGAATATTTCTATCAAATATTCTACATTATGCAATTGTTAATAGATTTCAGATCCAACCTTATGCACCTCGAGTTAATTTTGTTAGCTTAATATGGATTTTGAATGTATTGAAGTGCTTGATTACAATTGTTCCTATTTCAATGAATAAACAGTTCTTTATTTATGTTCACAATTAGATAGATGCTATTTAAATAATGGTGTGTAGAATTGAATAATTGTTCAGAATTAAAAGGTTCAACAAATCAAGAATGTTATTAATAATCTAATAGATGTGGCACATCAATAAATGATATATGTTAGTTGACTTAATGTGATAGTTATTAAGATGAAGGTGAATGCAACAATTCCATATTTAATATAAGATTTGACAATGTTGGTTATGGAAATGTATGCTATTGGAACAATTACATATCGTCATGCGAAAATCTACTTTGTGAAAATGTATCAGTGGATTAATGTTTATAATATGCAAATTTATGTCAAATTGTAAATAATCTATGCACTTGGGCAACTTGCTCAAATTTATCTCCTAAAAATTGCACCTTTGTATGGGAAGGTTCTGAAAGAAATGCCATATAACCATGTGTTTTAGTAGATGGGATATGTTAGAATGCAAACAGTGCAAATGACCTGAACAATCTAGATTGTACTTAACATACACTATATACGTATATCGATATACCAGAAAATAATTGCTAACCATGTTAATATTTACAATACCTTAAATTTAATTTATTACTGATCCTAATATTATTGAATTGATAATAATATTAATACAAAATCTTCATTTTTCTATTTTTTATTAACATATTATTAAATAAGCTATTTTATTTTTCAACAATGGGAAATAATCATGAAAAATTCTTTTCTAAAGAAAAGCGAAAATTACTCATTTTAGGACTGAATGGAGTCGGAAAGTCAAGTAAATTACACGCATTCCCTAATAGCTCTTATAAAAACATTAAACCAAGGAAATTATTAAGATAAGAAGGAAGATTTATAAATTATTGACATTAAATTAAAAAACATTACTCTTTGTGTTTTTGATATGGGAGGAAGTGAACGATAGAGAATATTTTGGAGGCAAAACTTTTATGGAAGCCAAGGAGTTATTTATGTTATGGATGGCAATATTGATATCTAAAAGGCATTATTAGAATTGGAAAAAATTGTAATTGACATTGATCTCAAAGATGTATAAACCTCAATTTTTTATTATTAAGACTCCAATTGCAGTATTTGTGAACCAACACGGAAAAGATAATCCATTTGACAAAACAAAAGAATTTTTAAAGTATATTTATTCATTTTCCTTTTCAAGAAATAAGCCAGGAAAAGTAAATGTGTTCAGAGGAAGTACATTAGAATTAAAGGATATAATGAGTTGTATAGAGTGGCTTGGTAAAGAAATGAAACCCATTTGAATTATTTATATTATTAATGTTTGAGGATGATAATAATATTAAATTTTATTTTCTAAATTTTGAGAAAAGTAGAAATCAATAGAAATTGAATAACATAACAAAAAAATTAAAAATTAGATTTTGAGAAGGAGATATTTTAGATTATTATTATGTGATATAAAGCCAAACTCTAATTACTAAGGTGAAAAAATATTTTATAAATTTCTTAAGAGAAATCATAAAACAAAAACCACTCTTAAAATTGCATTGAGAATAGAAGCATTCAAGAAAATTAAACTCAAAAAACACTATGTAATGAATTTATAATTGGAGTTCATATCCAAATTATGGAATTTCAATGATAAATATTTTACCATAAATTAAAAATAAGTATTAGAAGGTTCAATCATATTCATCTTAAGTAAAATGATAACTATTAAAAATTCTGATAATAAAATGAGCAAATTTAGAAAATCTTTATTATAGAATTTTCAAGAAATTAAAAAATTTTATTAGGAATTAATATATTTAATTTTGATGAGTTAAATATTAAGAATAAAACAAAAAGCATTATGAATAAATAGTTAAATGTATACTAAACTATCAAAGGATTTGCTTTTAATAATTAGTTTTCATCATTTTCATATTTTATAATTGCATTCTTAACTTTATTCATTTTTTAATAAATGAAATAATTTCTTGGTAAATCAAAATTAGATATGGAAGAGATTAGAAAGGCAGAGAATCTAAAAACATATGTTATTTTTGAAAAAATATTTGATAATTCTTCAATCTAATAATTCTATGTTATCATCAAACTTATTATTCTTTTCATCAAAAAAGGAAAGAACAATGTGCAAATATTATTATTTATAACTTTATGTAATATATAAAGTTAATTGAAAAAAAAATAAACTCATAATTTAACTTATAATATTAATTAAATTCTCAATATACGTTAAATACACTTAACATTTATAATTTTTAGATATACATGAATATTAGTTAAGGCTAATACAAGAGGTGAATAACAATGAATAATGGAAGGAATATTATTAACAATCATTAGATTAATATCGAACGAAAAATTTGATTAACTAGTAATTTCTGTTGATTAATATATTGGGTTCATATTATAGAGATTGATATTTTTAATTTCAATTAATCTTATGTATATTACAATACAAGATTATTCTATATTATAAAGTGAATATGTTTATTAAAAAAGAATGAGTATTTTATTTTATTTAAAAGGTTAATATATTTGAAATGAAATTGATGATATTATTTATTAATTATTAATAAAATGAGTTTAACCAAGCCAATAAAAGAATATAAGTTGATTTTACTAGAGAATAGTCTTTATAAAAAGAAATTTGAGTACAAAAATAAGGATAAATTTCTGAAGATATTGAGAATTTCCATATCTGATGAGAATATTATAAAAATTACTAATTTTGAGATTGATAACTTAAATACTTTAGAAATACCAGCTGAATGTAAATATTAAAAAGACTAATTATTTTTAGAATCCATAACAATTCACATTACAATATAGGCATCTAAAAATATAAATGTTTATATGAAATTCATTAGATATGATACAGATTAAATAGAGGAAGAGTTACTTTTCAAGTTAGAATTAAAATAATGAATATTGTCAATTTTAGTTTATATATAATATGAACTTTATGAAGAAGTTTTCTAAATATAATAATAATTTAACAATTGTATATTATAATTAATTAATAAATGAAATTTGAAATCAGAATAAAATATCCAAACGAAAGGGTAAGGGTTGTATATCACAATTTTTGCATTCATCACAACAATTGCATTTGGCTGTGCATTTAGTTTTTCTCTTTTGACATTCACAATATCCTTTGGAGCAGCTAGGAATTAATGTTAATTAATACTCTTATTTTCTGCAATTACATCCTAGATATTCAGATCCAGATTATTTTGAGACAGCAGATTTAGGCTATTTGTTTGAACAATTATAACATTCACACTTGAATGTGCACTCTTGATTATTGGCACTACAAACACAATAGTTTTTTATGCATTTAGATTTTCTACATTTACAAACTATATTATCATCTCTAGAGAGATTGAATAAATCATCATCATTAGGTTTCACTAATTTATTAATTATAAAATTATTTTAGTTGAGTTCTATAGAATTTAATAGACCCAAAGTATAAGTTGAATTTACTAATTTCATTATTTATTATTACCTTTGTTTTCTTTAGGTATGATACGTTTACTTCTTCCAAGAATTCCATCTTATCTAATTACTATCTAATCATCATTGAATTCTAATTTCTTTATGATCTTAATTTTTTTGAATTCTTCTTTGAGTTTCTTAGGTGAACTTTGTTTAATATTTGTAATGGGTGATTTTAACCATTGTTATTTTTATGGAGTCTTAACTATATTTAAATTTATATAGAATTACAATCTGTTTCATCAAGGTTCATTATTATAAATTGCTAAAATACATATAACACAATACTTCCATTTATCCGCCAAAATCAACAATACGAATTAACAATATTATAATTATTATTTAATATAAAATTTTCATGTTTATTTAATAACCACCCTCCAGATAACCCTATCTATAACCAAAATTGGCGATCCAATAATAATTCCATTAAAAAAATTTTATTCAATAAGTAAAAACAAATAGAAACCCATTAGCATTTTGCACCATAGATTAAACAATAATTTATTGGTTAGAATTAATACAAACCTGATTTGATGTCCAGTATTCCTTTTGCAAAATCAATTCAATATGATGTCCCAAAATAAAATGATCAACTTCATAATAAACACTAAGATCCAAAGTATATCTAATGATATTTCTTTTAGAAAACATTCTTCTGAAATGGTTTAATTAATTAAGGAAAGTTAAGAGTTAAAAAAAAATATTAATGAAAAAGATTAAGAAATCTAGAAATGCAAATAAAATATAGATAGACTTGAATAATTAATAGATTACTTAGAAAAATAATCAAAAGAAGAGGAAAAAGAGTGATAAGATACATAATTACAATCTTAATATGATGTTTTTATAAATTTAAGTACAATATTCTTGAAGAATATATTAATTTAGTTTATAAAAGATTAGAAATAGTTTAAACATTAATTTATAATTCTAATTTACTTCATTTTTTAGTTCAATTATATTAGTATAATGATTATTCTAATGATCAAAAATAAGAGATATGAATTTGAAATAATTATATTATATAAAAGTTTCATAAATTTTAATATGCTTTTTTACTTGTTATTCTAACTCATTAGAACCTAGATTTTTGATTGCTCTATAACTTAATTTGAATGCTCAGATAATTATTAACCTGTTTGTGGATTGAGTATAAAGATGTTGTCTATATAAACATTCTTAAATGAATGTTATGCTTGTAAAGCTAATCAAGTTGTTAAATATATGAATGGTGAGTGCATTGATCATTCTGATGAAAAAACTTCAGACAATCATAATGATGATGAAAATCTTACCTCTAATTCAACATTTACTCCTTCTGGAAATTATACTCTATTATTTTCTTGCTCTGATCCTCGACCAAGTATTTGCGGAACTAAGTATACTTTAGATAATTACATGAAGTCCGAAACGTACATGTGGATTTTTAGACTCGTTGACTAATTGCTATGGAAAATATTGTTACGCTTAATTCATTAATGAATGCCATGCTTGTAGAAATACTTCTATTCATAATTATTTCTTTGGGGAATGTTCAGAGTATAAGTAATTACAATATTTTCTTACTCTTAGATAAAGATAACCAACTGTAATTTAGTGTGATTTAGATATAAAAAATTAATGCAATATAATGGAATTAATTGATGTTTGTGGTTTCTTAGATTAAACAGCTGTTTGTCAAAATTAACCATGTTTGTAACCATTTAAGAACACTTGTGAACCTTGCAATCAATCTAATATCAAATCATTTTTTATAGGAAATTGTAATGAATATAAGAATTTATTCTTGGATCAAGAACAGATATAAGATGTTTTTATTTAAAAATATCTATATTGTTAACCTGAAAGGCCTTCATCTTGTAATTAAGAATTTTCATAAACTTGTGGAGTATTAAAATCTTGCAATGGACCTCATTGTGAACAAATATATAATAATCCATGTAGTGCGTGCCAAAATAATTAAATTGAAGGTTATTACATAGGAACTTGTTATGTAAATTTTGGATATATATTCTAAATCTTTATGTTCTAACTATTGATTTGAACTTATTTGTAATTTTTATCTAACTAATTATTGAAATTAATCAAAGTATTATTTTTCTCAATATTATAAAATAAATTAATCAATATCTATAATCTCATTTTCTACAATATAAATGTTTATTACTATTGAAAAAATAAGAATAAATCTATTAATGATTGTTCTTCATAATAAATAAAAGTGTTTTTATTTTTAAGATTAGTTTTTGTTTCTTTAACCTTACATATTAGATAATCATATATAAGGGTAAGATTCTAAATTATTAAATATTTCCAGTATTTTTAGATAATTATTACCAATTTTTACTAAATCTCGTAAATTGGTAAATTATGTATTTTACTGAGATGCTGATAAATCTCTGAGTTCTGATTTTGAATTGAGCACTAAGTCTTATATTTATTTTACCTATTTACGATTATTAATAATTCTAAAATATTATTCAGTATTCTCTGATTGCCTTCTAATAATTTTCTACTCTATTGTAGGTATTACACCTAGTAAAGTGATTTTTAGATTGTAAGTATATACATTTAACATAGAATTATTTTAATGAAGTTTTTCCTTTGTAAGTATATACATTTAACATAGAATTATTTTAATGAAGTATTTCCTTTAGAAAGTACTTCTTTATTATCCTAACCAGAATGTGTTGGGAAATTAAAACAAAAATATTCAAGTTCCTGAAGCAGGTTTAATCCATTATACTACTCCTTTACCTGTTTATTAATTTTTCATTAAGGTTGGAACTCTAATATTGGATTCAATGTTTGATGCCATAATAGTTTCCCCAATTAGAATAATTTTATCTATTTTGTCAAAAAACTTTATATCTATTTAATTCAGATTGGATTTAATTTAAACTATATTGATTTGGATGATAACTTGAATATTTACATTCAACTATTTTGAAGTTGGATTTTGGTCTCATATAATTCTATATGGAATTATTTAGATCTTAGATTTACTTGATAGATTAGCTTATACTTAAGGGGATTATATCATAAGATAATTATTTTGGTAGAATGTATATAAGAATTAATCTGTTTTCAATAGATATTTATTCTATTCATATATTTATATCTTTGCTCAATCATGTTTATTAGGATTATAGTTAACAGTTTATAATGTAATATTTTTAAAAGGTGTAACTTTTTTATCTCGCCTTATTAAGTTTAATAAAGTTAAAGGGATCAGTATTTAAAAAAATAGGATGAGAAATCATGTATACAGACAGCAATTAATGATGGAAGAGAATATTTTCAAAAAGCACTTTATATTGATTTCAATGAGTGTAAAATTTACTCCATTAGACTTTTATTACAAAATTGGATTTTATTTTTTCATAGAATTGTTAGGTATAATGTAAAAATTTTTTACTTAGTCGATTCATTCAAATACATTTCAATTTTTCATTTAAACAGTGTACCAATAAATGTGTTAAATGAACAGACAAAAAAATTGTCTAACTTTATGTATGTAATTTCTATAGAGTAAGATAATTTAAGGAACTCTCTTAATTGATTAAAAAGATCTATGTCTAGTATTATAAAATGTATTGATCTTAATTTATTTTAGATTCCACTTTCTTAAGCTAAAATCATTGGGAAATTTAACTTTGTTATATTTCCTTAAGTAATAATATCTCTAAAAATGTTGGTATACATCTATTAGCAGCATAAATTATCATTATAGAAAGAGGATTATATGTATATTGGATTCATAATATTAATTACGTTATCCTTTACTAAAATGATCATATTATTTTATCATAGAAATAGTTAACTCTACTTGCATGTGAATAAATTTAAAGATTGAAAAATTAGGTTTATAGATATATATTAATATTTTGAATTCAATATTTTCTAATTCTTTCTTTATTAAAATTAATTTTAGGTGCAAGAAGTCCCTTCAATTATTTGTTTATATTATTATTCTTACAATAAGAAGAATTACGTTTTTTCTCTTAAGATACTTATTAGGATAACCTAGATTAATATTGCATAAGTAAGGGAGCTCTGATGGTTTAAAAATTGCTTTATTTTGTTGTTGTAGGTATCTCTACTGTTTTTTATGGAATGGCTATTCCCATAAATTTTTCTTCTTTTATAATTTCATCTTTAATCCATTCAAATTTATAATCCCATTCAAAACCTTGCTTTCTAAAGGCTTCCTAAAATAATGAAAGATAACTATACTCTAAATAGATTTCTAATATAGTTATAATCCGGCTTGTCATCAAATTTTAAATTTCTGCAATATTATAAATATTGAGTAAATTCACTAGGAAATCCCTTACACAATTAATCAGGAGTTGTTTCTTGTTTTTTTTCCATAATTTTTTAATATTTTTCTTTTTAATTGGAGGCTTTCATATTTTACCATGGTAATTATCCTCTTAATAAATACATTAAGACATAACCAAGAGATTCTAAATCATCTCTTCTAGATTATTCTTAGCCAATATGAGTATTAATAGATGCATATCTGGCAGTTCCAGTTAAACTTTTCCCTTCTTTAAAAGGAATATGCCCTTCTTTAGTTATATATCTTTTGGCTAAACCAAAATCAACAATATAAAGTCTTGAGCTTTTACTACCAACTCCAACTAAGAAATTATCTGGTTTAATATCTCGATGTATAAATTATTTTGAATGAATGTATTCAATCCTTTAAATTAACTAATCTGCCATCATTAGAACTGATTTAAGTGATAGTTTCCTATAATTTTTATTAAATAATTCTTCTAGAGATGATCCTAACAGATCCATGACGATGTAATTATAATCACCGTCCACTCCTTAATCATGAATTTTTGGAATGCCTTCCTTGGAATTAATTAATAAACTTACCTTTATCATACTAATCTTATCCTTAAAGATAATTGTATAATTTAGCTTCAAAGAATATTTAAGGATGTTTGTTATCACTTCTTTCCAGTTTCATAGCATATTCAGATTTAGATTATGATTAGACCAAATATATTTCTCCAAATGCTCCTGATCCAATTTTCTTGATTAACTTAAATTATCGTGCAATAGTATTATTAGTAAGGTCTTTTCCTAAAATGGAATCCATTTAAAATTATTAATGATCTAAAGTTTAGGAATGCAGACAAAATTTCATAAATAGATGGAGAAAATGAAAGGATTTTTAGTCTCAGCTCGCAATATATCTCCCATAAATGAAGATGAACCTATTAGAAAAACTTAGACTCCTTTGATTGGCTAATAAGCTTAATCAATATCATTCAGTGATGATGAAATGGAAGATGAAGATTTTAAGTAAATTGGGGTGAAATCCACAAATTTTGAAGATGAATTTACACTTGGTAAGAAATTAGGTGAAGGAACAAATGGAATAGTTAGAATTTGTTGGAAGAAAGACAATCCTTTATTATAATTTGCTGTTAAAATTATATAGACACCAGATGAAGAACAATTAGATATTGTAAGATAAACATTCATCAATTCTACAATCATCAAAAGTCCTTATATTGCAAAATGCTATAAATTATATATTGACATTAATGTAATATATATGGTAATGGAGTATGTACCATTTCAGAATTTACAATCTATATTATAATAGAGAATAAAATTAAAAGAGTAAGAAGTTTAAAAAATTGCATGTTCTCTATTAAAAAGTGTTAGATGTTTACATAGTTGTGGTATTTGTCATCGAGATATTAAACCAGATAATATACTTGTAAATCCAAAGTATAATTGTTGTTATTTATAGCGATTACACAGTCAAACTAATAGACTTTGGAGTTTCTAGAAGATTTGTTACTTTTAATAATAGTACATTTAGATACATGAGAAATCAAATGTTAACAGTTACTGGTAATCTTCATTACAGAGCCCCAGAAATCATGGGTAGTCATATCTATGGTTATAATTAATAAGTAGATATGTGGGCTATTGGAGTTATCATGTATCAATCTTTAACTGGAGTCTTGCCATTTACTTCAGATAATACTGCAGACATCGTTGCTTTATTATCCAATTGGTATTCTATTTTATATATTATATTTAGTTAATCAATAAATGAGGCTTTCCAAAAACCTTAGTTTCTAACCTTGTCATCTAGTTGCAGAGACTTAATCAAAAGATTAATGATGTGGAATCCTTTGAAAAGATTAACTGCTTCAGAAGCACTCAAACATATTTGGATACCTAATATGTAAACTCCTAGAAAACCACTTACCAAAAAAATTACAAAAGATGATATGGATACAAGTAAAATAAGTTAAAATAGTGATCTTCTTAATAAATCTCTAATTAATAGTGCCACCATTTTGAATTTTGAGTTATAAAATACTCTAATAAAAAGTAAACATATTGATTTAGTATTGGAAAACTAAGATATTACTCGATCATAAAAAAGTCTTGGTTTCTCTATTAAAATCAAAAGAGAAAAAGAAATTCAGGATTTTAAAGCTAAATTAAGGTAATTTAAATTGGAAACCTCAACAAAGATTTATAAGAGAAATAATTCAAATTAGAATAATGCCATCTAATTAGTTGGTGCATTAGTTTATGATAAAATGAATAATTCAATTAAACTAGATGATGAGGATGATATTTTTGGCATCAAAGTATGTGGAAGTCAACATTCATT